>BQNB010133753.1:7409-18415 GCA_026074375.1 Tanacetum coccineum | reverse complement strand
TATATATATCTTGTGTTGTTGATCTATGAAGTAACACGCCCCGGACCCATATTCCGCTGCGACCTAATTTGGGGGTGTTACATTAGATCTATGTCAAACGGATGACCTAATAATCCTAACGTGCAACCTCTAAGAACAATATTTGTTTATGAAATTCTTCCATCGGCAAGTTCTACGGCATAACATGCCTCTAAAGTGGTTGGTGTAACATCAAGCAAAGCACTAAAGGTAGTCGACACAAAACTTCTATCGGCACCCGAATCAAATAACATAGAAGCATAACGGTTATTGAGAAGAAACGTACCCGTGACAATGTTGGAATCAGGGTTTGTTCCTCCTCCACCAATGGCGTAAGCTCTCGCCGTAGTTTCGTTACCTCTAGTCTGGTTTCCAGTCTTGTTTCCATTCTTGTTTCTTGTCTGGTTTCTACGGTTCTGATTCCTCAACTTAGGACAATCCTTCCTGAAATGTCATGGTCTTTCACACTCATAACAAATAATACCCTGTTGATTTCCAACTGGAGCCCTCTAAGTGTTTAGAGCAATAGCATCCCTACAATCCCTAGTCTGATGTCCAACCTTCTTACAGTTTCCACACCTCATAATACACAACCCTTCATGGTGAAACCTGCACTTGTTGCAGTAGGGTAGTGGCCCAGCATATCCTCTTCTTTTGTTGTTCCCAGTTGTATAAGCTATGGCCACATTCTGTCTACTAGTATTTTGCCTCTTAAACGACAGTTGCTGTCTACGGTTATCCCTTAGGTTACTCTCCATTCTCCTCTTATTCTCAGGACTCCTTGCAGCATAACCCTGGACATTTTTGTCCATTAATTGGTTAGCAATGCGTACGGCATCTTGGAGTCTGGCTGGATTCGCAGCAATCACATTCCCTTGAATGTTGTCCGGTAAACCTCCAATAAACCTTTCCACTCTGTCTTCTTCATCAGGGACCATTCTAGTACACAACAAAATCAACTCCTGAAACCTTTGTGTGTACGCAGTCAAGTCGTTTCCTTTCATGGTCAAATTCTACAATTCAGTCTCCATCCTCTGGATTTCATTCCTTGGACAGTACACTTCTGTCATCAACTTCATCGGTTCAACCCAATTCATGGCATATGCAGCCTCAACACCAATGGTTCTCTTATGAGAGTTCCACCAGATCAAAGCACTGTCCTGAAGTGTGCATGTAGCATATTTCACTTGATACTTCGGTGGACAATTACTGATATTGAACACATTCTCCATCTTCTCAAACAAATGGGTTAATCCGACAACGCCTTCAGTTCCTGAGAAATTATGTGTCTTGCACTTTAAGAAGTCTTGGAAAGTACACTCTCTAGCTACTGGCATGAAACCTCCATAGTTCATACCATGATTCCCATTTCTATGTCCATTTCCTCCGTTCTCGCCTTCTTGTTCTTCCCCATTCTCATTCAGGGGTTCAAGGGTCCTTACGGCTTCACGAGCCTCCATCTCTTCAGCTACTCGGCGGGTAACCAATTCTTCAAACTCCTTACGAGTCATGGACGCTCTAGATCGGGTGTTAGCCATCTTCCTACAACATATCAACATATCACTCGATGAGATTTCTAGGTGATGCGAGATCACTAACGGTATTAAATAAAATTTACGGTTAAGCACATAGAAAATACACGATCAAAATATATTCACGGAAATCCCATAATGCATGACGCAAGAGCGTAAGTAAATCAAATCATGACATCATATCATAGATAAATATCAATTTCATATCATCGAACATTAGTGATTACATCACAACGTTTCAAAATATAGAAAATACGAGTTCTAACACTACAGTTATCATTAAACGCTACTACTCAATGCTGCAACACTAACGAACATCTCTAAGGATAGTATCCTATGTGCTTCCTAGCACACACCTCAAGTCTGCCAACTCTCACTCGATCATAAAATCAAAGTCGTCGCATCTGCATCAACTCTCTCTGCATACGTGACATGCCACGCTGGAGTCGGTCAACTCTCTGACTTTCAACACTCGCGGTGCCTCCTGTTATCCCTCTCCAACTCAGCAACCCTCTTAGTCAAACCAATAACTACCGACTCAACCCTAACAATCCTGTGTCCTTGCTCTCTCTAAACTCCCTCAATAGCCTGTATACGATAGACTAGGATAGCCTGAGTGTGATCATGGAACATCTGAACCAAATCTCCCAATGTCTCATATGTAGCCTCTATTGCTCCCTCCTGAGCAGGCTCAGGAATATCCTCTAGCATCACAGGATGCGTAACCCTCTCAACTCTGACCTCAATCGGGCCTCTCACACTAGTCTCTATCTCATCTCGATCAATAGCCTCAACTACAACTCTAGCATCAATCCCTCTATCTATAAGAGCATCTGCGTAAGCAATACACTCATCAATCTTTGCCTGAATCTCTGGATCAATATCCTGCTCTAAATGAGGCTCATCACTAACCCTGACAATAGCATCATCCCTCAAACTAATCTCTCTAGGATCAACCTCTACATCTGCCAGATAACCAGAATCCTTAACTCTCTTAGGCGATGGTATCAAATCAGCACGGACAGGAGATAAAGCTCTGGATATAGGTGATAATGCAGGTACAGACGTTGTGGGGGACCTACGTCTCTTGCGAGATGGCCTCGCAGAAGTACTCGGTAAATCAGGTGAAGAATGATCTGACAATGAGTGTCTCGAAGAAGAATCAGATGAAACATCCAAATAAAGATCTGATGATGCCTCTGATGACGAATCTGAAGAAGAATGATCGGCATAATGTCTCACAGCAAGACGATGAGTGGGTAATGGTCCAACCCTCTTCCTCGCAGTCATCATGTGTACCGGCCCATTAAGATGGTAGCGGTACGGTCGACCATGAGGAATAGGTTGTCCAGGTGATAGAATCATAACCCGACGACGAGGTATGATAGGTGATCTCTGGGTAGAAGCGGTAATCTCAGTGAAAGGCGTACCATGGGTAGGTGATGGTGGTGTATCTGGTGTATCACTGTCTGTGGTGTCATCATCCGATGATAAAAATGGTGAGATAGCTGGTAATGGTGGTATATGGTCTGATGATGGATCCTTAAATGGATCAGACTCTGAATCAGATGCAGGTGAGTAATCAGGAGAAGCTGGTGTATAGTCTGGGGATGGTGGTATAGTAGGTGCTATGATAGGTGTCTCTGTGGGTATCACTGGTGTGTCAGTCTGAGTAGCGGGTGGAGTAATCACTGGTGTGGTGTCAGGAATAGTAGTAGGGATAGTACCGAACAAGATCACTCGTCCAGCAGGTGTCCCCACGCTATCCTCTGATGAATCCGAAGAAATCGAGATAACTGAAATAGCCATAACCTGCACAAGCAAAGTTCATATAAATCATCTTTATATCAACCATGCATGATGCAAAAATATGAATGGGTGAATGGGTAACTGGATGAATGCAAAATGAATGAATGAATGAGTAATCGAGCACGTCATGATATGATGAAATAAGAAATACTTAGAAATATAAGATATACTTAGTATTTAATACGTATATATTATTTATGTAGTACTTAGTTATGTATACGTACTATGTAAGGCCACGTAAGGCACATAATCACGTAGGATCACATACTGGTTATAGTCCAGACCTAGTTTATACTACCTGGTTCTCTATAACCTTGGCTCTTGATACCAAACTGTCACACCCCCAGACGGGGCCTGGACGGAACACGTGTCTGGAGGCGTGACTTGATTGAGCATCTCAAGTACAAAGCATAAAGAACGACCTCTAAGGGTACGTTTTGAAAATAAACACCGTTGCATAGATTGAAAATAATAATAATAAGTTTTACATCAATATTACATCGATTAAAATTTAAAAGATCAAAGTTAAAATGTAGGAAGCTTAAATAAGTTCAAAAACGGTATTTAAAGACATAGATAAATCTCCGGTAAAACCGTACTTGCAATAACTTCACATAAGTCAATCAACAGCATCCATGCTAAGCACCTGAGAAAAACATGCTTAAAACGGTCAACATAAAGTTAAGTGAATTCATAGGTTTAGTTCAAACGTTATTATAGTGGACCACAAGACACAAACGTATGCGACAGTTATAACAGATACAACTTCACATAAAAAGGTATTTACTTGCGCCTAAGCTCATGAACACCGAAGCTAATTAATTTAATAGCAAAGTAATAGTGCTAGGTTGAAACAAGCCCCCGAGGTAACTGACCAAGACTACCTTCTTAAGTTTCGACATGGTATATATCCGTTTATCGGGAGCCCCGTGGGTAGTGAGCGCTACTCACCCGGATAGGGATAATTAGTCCCAATAAATCTATTTATAACACTCGCGCTCTCCTCGACCGTCCACACATCAAGAGATTGACTGTTCATGATAAGTGGGGCAGTAAGTTCTAAAACGCTACATATGCAAAACATAAACAGGGAAAATCTCACGCAAATTACATGTGTCCAATTTTAAAAGCGAGCAATTCTCACCCCAAGTTATAAAACATTTAGTCAAAACGAGTAAAGAGTGAGGGCTATGAAGCTCACCTTGTATCGGGTAGTGGAACAAAGAAGGAATCAACAAGTGAAAATGAATCTCACGGTACAATCGACAACCTTATCATAAGTTGTCTTAAGAATTATGGACAACTAATAACGCTTAAACGCAAGAACTGATCATCCAAGCACGATTATACAACGACGTATCCCTTTTTAAAACGTACTATCGAAGTTTTTTTATTAAAAAAAAAAAAAGTTTTTTTTGACAAGTCTTGACCACTTCAAAACATCTTAGAAAATATTTTGTTTTTTAGTGTATTTCGTCTTTTAGTGTATTTCGTCTTTTAGTGTATTTCGTTTTTTAGTACATTTCGTCTTTTAGTATATTTTGTCTTTTAGTGTATTTCGTCTTTTAGTGTATTTCATCTTTTAGTGTATTTCTTTTTTAGTACATTTTTGTCTTTAGTATAATTTGTCTTTTAGTTAATTCGTCTCTTAGGTGTCCCGAACACATCAACGGTGACACCAATAACTAACAATGTTGACTTAAACCGACACTTACTGTTTTTCCTACATATATCATAGTTTTGATAATAAAAGTATATTTTCGACGCTTTTATAAAGTTTACGAAATTTCGGTATGACCTTTCTAAAAATATCGACTTTCTATTTTTATCAACCTCGACTCGTGAAAATATCCGTTTTTCAAAAGTACATCTTTTATTGACTCGAAAGAATATCCGATCTATTTTCGACAACACCTCAAATATCGCAACAATTCCGTTCTAAACCTAAACCTTTTCGACATTCAATTTAACTCTTACAACAAATCCCACATCTAACTTAATCTCATACGCCAACAATATTTAAACTAACTATACGATAAATCTTAATAGACGATATTAGCCGTAGAGTATGAACAAAATGGTATATCAAAATAGTCACAACAAGCTTTTATGCTACAAAAAGTAACCACTACTTTTTATTTCTTCATATCTACAACAAAAAATAAAACTTTGAGACTTGTAGATTATGAGAAAACTAGATAATGATTTTGGCCCACAACGATCCTCTTTGTTACACCTTTTCTGAAATGATGGGCATACGAAAGGCAAAGCGTACCACTTCGTTAATAAAGAATTAAAGGGGGGGGAAGACTCACAAAGAATAAAAAAACACGACCGGGAGAAGATGAATAAAACTAAATAACAACCCAAATGTTATTTAACAAATACCCGATATACAAATGATCAAACCTTTTCATAAATCTTTAAGTTTTTTGATCAAAGATGAAAAAAATTATGGATTTGTATGTATGTTTTGTGGTTTTTCGTGTGTTTAAGGGAACAAAGTAGAAAGAGAAAAACTCAAGATTCAAGTAATGTGTGTTTTATGAAAGAACAAAAGGAATAGTAAGATGGATTATATACCCCAAATTTTACGTTCACTCCTAATAGTTTGTTGTTGTGTGTGTGTACCCAAAAATGAGACAATAGAGCCAAAGGGGAACCAAAAATGATCCTCAAAACACAATGTTGCAAGTACTAGTCTATATCCATAAACCCCATTGGCAAGCATTCTAGTGCAGGATTCATAATCAAAAATTTTGATCCTATTCATGATATATGGGTATGTTGTCTCCCCTGTTGGAATCAAATCAAAATGGGGGACCAAAAATAATTTCCCCACATTCTAGGAGCATATAGCAAGATATGAAGAATTAATTTCAAGCATGCCTGGCACAACAAAAGAATAGTTAAATTAAAACACGTAACACGTAAATAACGAATCGAGTAACGGTAACACGAAAAATTACGAAATTTTAAATATTGCTTTAAAACATAAAAACATGGCTATTGCCAAAATACTACAACGTTTGGTGTCCCGGTTCGCTCCCGGCGACGCATCTAAGATAAAACGAAATAACTTCCCGGTTTAAACGGATAAAGCTTAATGAAACTTTTAAAAATCAAATTAATACACGGAAATGGCTAAACTTATTGGAACGGAAATCTCGGGTTGTCACATTCCTTTCCCCATTAACGAAGCTTTGTCCTCAAAGCTTATTGACGCCACCTCTGAAGGCGGGTTGGCAGGTTGGTGAAAATATGCGGGTATATCTTTTGCATTTGGTCTTCACTTTCCAGTTGAACTCAGGACCTCGTCTTGGAGTTCCAGCGACTTAGACAATCGATATACTCTGCTTCAGACGCATGACCACACGGTCCAAAATCTCGACAGTACTTCGATGAAATTCAATTTGTTGACAACCTTGGATCTCATCCAATGGTATATGCAAGCGGTTCTCATCCAGTGCATTTCTTCAATTTCGAGAGCTGAAACGTACTATGAACACTACTCAACTTCTCTGGATGTTCTAAGACGATAGGAAATGGTTCCTGACTTTGGCTAATGATTAAAGGTCCAATATAACGAGGGTTCAGCTTTCCCTGTTTGCCGAAACCTATTACTCCTTTCCAAGGTGACACTTTCAACATGACCTTATCTCCTACTTGAAACTCAAGAGGTTTTCGTCTTACATCGGCATAGCTCTTTTGACGATCACGGGCGGCAATGATGATGGCTCTTGAATTTTTGAACTAATCTCTCGATGTCTCATGGATGATCTCTGGGCCAGTGAGCTGACTGTCCCCAACTTCAGCCCAGCAGATGGTGTCGAGAAAACTTTTGCGCCCATACAAAGCCTCAAACGAGCAGACTTATGCTGGAATGGTAATTGTTAGTTGTACAAAATTCTACCAACGGTAAGTGTTTATCCCAACCTTTTCCAAAGTCGAGTACACAGGCACGTAACATATCCTCTAACGTTTGAATGGTTCTCTCACTCTGACCATCGTCCTCTGTAAAGGTAGGCTTTACCATATCCAAACGAGTACCTAAAGCTTCATGTCGAAGACTTCCAAAAATGTGAAGTAAATTTTCCATCGCGATCAGAGATGATCGAAACCGGTACTCCATGCTTTGAGACTACTTCCTTCAAGTATTGTCTCGTCAATTTTTCTAACGTGTCATCTTCTCTCATAGGCAAGAAATGAGCAGATTTAGTGAGACGATCAACGATTACCCAAATCGTGTCTTGCCCAGCCGCTGTCCTCGGCAGTTTAGTCACAAAGTCCATTGTTATGTTCTCCCATTTCCATTGTGGGATCTCTGGTTGAACCAACAAACCAGATGGTTTCTGATATTCTATCTTAACCTTTGCACATGTTAAACACTTGCTAACATAAGTGGCAATTTCTGCTTTCATGTTAGGCCACCAATATAACTTCTTCAAGTCCTGATACATCTTATCCGATCCAGGGTGGATGGAATACTTTGACTTATGCGACTCATGCATAATCAAGGCCCTCAAATCACCAAGACACGGAATCCAACTTCGATTGTTTAAGCATAACGTTCCGTCAGCGCGAGGTTCTAACTTGTTAATCATGCCACGCAAATCTTCATTAATGAAGTTCTCTTCCTTTCTGGCTTCCGATTGAGCACTCAAAATCTGCTTAGGAAGGTTTAACCCTATAGTCATAACCAAGGCTCGAACTCGTAGCGGCTTGCTTCTTTCCTTTCGACTCAGGGCATCCAGCCACCACGTTCGTCCTTTCCAGATTATATGGATCTCACAGTCGTAGTCTCTCAACAATTCTAACCAACGACTTTGCCTCAATATTCAGCCTTTCTTCGAGAATGTGTTGCAAACTCTTATGATCATTGAACACAACGCACTTGGTACCGTATAATAATGTCTCCACATTTTCAAGGCAAACACTACTGCACCAAGCTCTAGGTCGTGTGTGGTATAGTTCTTCTCGTGAACCTTGAGAAGGCGTGATGCGTAAAGGCTATTACCTGTCTCTCTCTGCATCAAACCGCTCCCTAACCCTTAAAGCGAAGCATCGCAAATATACTACGAAGTCTCACTTCCCTACTGTAAAGCCAAAATCGGTGCACTACACAACTTTTGAATCAACAAATGGAATCATCTTCAACCTTTTCTCCCATTATCAACTCACGCTTTTCTGAGTCAACTTCGTCATAGGCCTAGCAATTTTTGAAAAGCCTTCGATAAATCGTCGGTAGTAACCGGCCAAACCTAGAAATTGATGAATCTCGGTGGGTCTTGGGTGACGCCCAATCCTGGGATTGCCTCAATCTTCGTGGAATCAACGTGAATGCCTTCACTGTCAATCACGTGACCAAGAAATTGTACCTTCGACAGCCAAAACTCACACTTTGAGAACTTGGCGTACAATTCTTCCTTCTTCAATAAATTCAAGATCAACTTAAGTTGTCCTTCGTGCTCCTTTCTGCTCTTGGAGTAGAATCAAAATATCATCGATGAATACAATCACGAATCTAAGACAGAATAGGGTTTGCACACCCTATTCATCAAGTCCATAAAAACAGCCGGTGCGTTAGTCAAACCAAACGGCATTACTTGGAACTCGTAGTGACCATAGCGAGTCCTAAATGCTGTCTTTGAAATGTCTTCCTCGCGAACTCTGAGTTGATGATAACCAGATCTCAAGTCGATCTTAGAGTAGACTCTTGACCCTTGCAATTGATCAAACAAATCGTCGATCCTCGAAAGTGGGTATCGGTTCTTCACAGTAAGCTTGTTCAGATCACGCTTAATCGAAACACATCCAAAAAGAAGCCCCGCTGGTTCATCCTTCTTCTAGACAAAACAAAACCTGTGCTCCCAAGGTGATGAAACTCGGCCTTATAAATCCTCTGTCAGAAAGTTCTTGCAACTGAGTAGACAACTCTTGCATTTCGGCTGGTGCTAATCGATACGGTGCTCGTGCTACAGGTGCAGCACCAGGGACTAAGTCATTTGAAATTCAACTTGTCGAGCAGGCGGTAATCCAGGCAAATCTTCTGGAAAGACTTCCGGAAATTCCCGTACGATTGGCACATCCTCAAGTCCGCTCTCCTCCGACTTATCCTCGGACTTTCCTTGGACGTAACTTATGCATGATAAACTTGACATCCGTTCTCGAATATACTTTGGGTTCCTTTGTGCACGTATGATATTCAACTTACTTCCGTTGTCGTAATTATCACCTCGGATTATCAACACCTCATTTCCATAAGGAATACGAACAACCTTCTCGTCACAAACGATCAACGCGTGGTACTTCGCCAACCAATCCATACCAATGATGACGTCAAAACTACCAAGCTCTACGGGCAATTATATCTATGTTCGCACGGATGACCTAAATAATCCCAGACGTGCAACACTAAGCACAATATTTGTTCTGAAATTCTTCCATCGGTTAAGTCTACGCATAACCTAGTGTCTAAAGTGGGTTGGTGTAACATCAAGCAAAGCACTAAAGGTAGTCGACACAAAACTTCTATCGGCACCCGAATCGAATAACATATTCATGGAAACCCTATAATGCATGACGCACATAGCATAAGTAAATCAAATTATGACATCATATCTTAGATAAATATCAATTTCATATCATCGAACATTAGTGATTACATCACAACATTTATCAAAAATACAGAAATTAGGATTTCTAACACTACGGTCATCACTAAACGCTACTACTCAATGCTGCAATACTAACGAACACTCTAAGATATGGTAGCCCCATGTCTTCCGTGAGCACACCCTCAAGTCTGCAACTCTCACTCGAACTAAAATTGAAAGTCGTCGCATCTGCCTCCAACTCTCTCTGCATACGTGACATGCCGCACTGGGGGAGGGGGTCCGGTCAACTCTCTGACTCTCAACACTCACGGTGCCTCTGAGCCTCCTGTTATCCCTCTCCAACTCAGCAATCCTCTCAGTCAAAGCAATAACTGCCGACTCAACCCCAACAATCCTATGTCCCTACTCTCTCTGAACTCCCTCAATAGCCTGTATACGATGGACAGGGATAGCCTGAGTGTGATCATGGAACCTCTGAACCAAATCTTCCAATGTCTCATACGTAGCCTCTACTGCTCCCTCCTGAGCAGGCTCAAGAATATCCTCTAGCATCGCAGGATGCGTAACCCTCTCAACTCTAACCTCAACCGGGCCCCTCACACCCGTCTCTGTCTCATCTCGATCAACAGCCTCAACTACAACTCTAGCATCAATCCCTCTATCCCTAAGAGCATCTGCGTAAGCAAAACACTCGTCAATCTCTGACTGAATCTCTGGATCAATATCCTACTCTAAGTGAGGCTCATCACTAACCCTGACAATAGCATCATCCCTTAAACTAATCTCTCTAGGATCAACCTCCAGATAACTAGAATCCTTAACTCTCTTAGGTGATGGTATCAAATCAGCACGGACATGAGATAAAGCTCTAGATACCGGTGATAATGCAGGTACAGATGTCATAGGGGACCTACGTCTCTTATGAGATGGCCCCGCAGAAGTACTCGGTAAATCTGGTGAAGAATGATCTGACAATGGGTGTCTCAAAGGAGAATCAGATAAAGCATGAAAATCTGATGATGCCTCTGAT
>BQNB010133752.1:0-18416 GCA_026074375.1 Tanacetum coccineum | reverse complement strand
AAAAGTAGTGCTTAAAACTATCAAAATTCCTTTTGAGTCCAAGTTTTGAGCAATCTGTTTGAGGTTTAATGATGCTTATCAGCTTATTGGTGTGCTTATTTTGATTCCTCTGAGCTTATTAGGGTTAGCCTTAGCATTGTTTTCAGCTTTTTAGCTTTTCTGATTGCTATTTGAGTCCTTTTAGTTCAAGTGATATTAGTTTAAATGGTATTTAGTCTTTAAGCTAAATCAGCCTCTCTTTTTGAGCTTATTTCTAGCTTATTTCTGACTTTTAGAAAAAGTGTTTTTGCAAAAATTGCTTATTTCCATCTTTTCTTTAAGTCTGTTAAAAAGTTTTGCAAAATAAAAAAAAATTAGGGAAATTGGGAAGTCAAGGGTGAGCTAGGCTCGAACCCTCGACCTCTCCAACCTCGACCCAGTTTTAACACACACACCTCAAACCATCTGCGCCCTTGGGACTTTCCTGTCCAAGGGTGCAAACAAAATAAACTTAAGGCCATTTTTCCAATTTTGCTTTTCGGCTTATTTGCCTAAATTCCAGCTTATTGCAATAAGCTGGCACTTTTGTTTTATTTTTCATAAAACCATCTACTTTCTATAATTTTTCCAGATTTTTCACTTTTAGTTTAGTATTTTTAATAATATTTTTAGTTTAAAAGTGTTTTTAATTCATAATAAGTAAATAAAAATCAAAAAAATATAATTCTTTTTTCTAAAATTATTTTTAATCATTTAGGATTTATAAAAAATAGATTTGCATTTCTAGGGTCATTTTTGCATTATTTGGTTATTTAGGTTTTTAGACGCGTTTTTGAATTCCTGTTAAGTGATTTAATTTTCGTTAGATTTTAATTGTGTCTTCGTTTTTAGATTAGTGTGCCTTTTATATGTTTTCCTTTTGCGTTAGTAGAACTAGAATCCCAAAACTAAATCTTCAAATATTCAAAACGCGCGATCACGAACTGAATTCCGATTTTCAAATTCACACTTCGTTGGAAAGAACGACTTGAGAAGGTTGACTTTTGCTTTTCCTAAAGTAATTATCTAGATCCTTTTCGGAATACTTACGTACTTAATATATATACTATAATTGAATCAAATCAATATTCAAACCCTAAATCTATCAAATCATTGCTACTTAAATAATGAAGAAAATTTAAATGAAAAGAGATCGATAAACATACCTAAACCTTGAATTTAACCTCACAAGAATCACCACCTAGCTTTTGTAAAAAAAATAATAATTTCTTCTTCTTGCTTGGTTCGATCGGTCATCAAAGAAAAGAGGGGAGAAGGGTTTTTGTATTTATAGGCTACACCAATATTCCTAATCCCTATCTAATTTTATGCCATAATGTTGTTTGTGTTTGGTTGATAAGCTCTTATAAGCTATTGTTCTCTTAAACTTAAACTGTTCCATAAGCTTATAGAGTTTAAGCTGTTATCATCAAAAATCCACCCCAAAAATACCTCAGCTTGTTTGTGGAAGATAAGCCGGATTTGGAAGGGCTTATAGGACAATACCAGCTTGTTTTTACAACCTGGAGCTTGTAGATAAGCTCATTTGAGCATTTATGATCCTTGTTTGAGCTAGATCAAGGTACTGGTTCTCATTTCTCATTTGCATTTTATAGCTTAAATTTTTGTTTAGCTTATTGTACTGCTTATTTACTGTTTCTAGTTGCTTATTATTGCTTAATATGTCTTAATTATGCTTAATATGCTTAGTTTGTAGTTTATAGTTAATTAGTTCAAGTTTTAGCTTAAAACTGCTTATTTGGTTTGCTTATTATCTAGTGCTTTTCAGTGGTTGGAAGTTGCTTATTAATGCTTAATACACTTGGTTCATCATCTGTTTTTTAAAATTCAAAGCTTGATTTAGTTTAAAACAGTTTCAAAATGAAAACAGTTTTGATAAAGGGGTGTTTGGGTTAGTAGGGTTATCTCAAAGTTAAAACTGTTTGGTAATCATTTGGCTGATAAGCCAAATTGATTTAGCCTAATTTTAGTCTAGTTAGTAGTTTTAATCAGTTTTTTATGCTTTTAGCTAAGTGTTAGAGTTTTGAGCTTATTTGCAAAAATTGATAGTTTGAAAGACAATTGATCAGCTCAGCTTATAGTGGAAATATTCTTAAATTCTTCTCTTTGGTTAGAAGTTTTGTGTACTAGAACTAGTTTAAATTGCAGTCTCACTTCATTGCCCTCCATATTAAGTGTCAAATGAATTGAGATCATTGTTGTTGACTTGTTTTAGTTATTGATATAAACATTCAAAGAGGCCAAAAATATTTTAGTTAAACTGCCTCTTTTGACAGCTTATTTTCTAGCAATTTACTAGTTCAAATTTCTTAAAAATAGGTTTTAGGTGTTCATTTGTGGTTGGTTTTCATCTGTTTTAAGTTTTTAGGTTTTGATATAAGCATTTTGGAAGCTTATTTTTGTGTAAAAAGTAGTGCTTAAAACTATCAAAATTCCTTTTGAGTCCAAGTTTTGAGCAATCTGTTTGAGGTTTAATGATGCTTATCAGCTTATTGGTGTGCTTATTTTGATTCCTCTGAGCACTACTAGGCGTTAGCCTTAGCTATTGTTTTCAGCTTTTTTAGCTTTTCTGGATTGCTAGAATTGTTGCGATCCTTTTAGTTTATGTCGATATTTGTTTAACTGGTTATTTTAGTCTTTAAGCTACAATCAGGCCTCGCTTTTTGATTTATTTTTGACTTTTAGAAAAGAAGTAGCTTTTTGCAAAAAATTGGCTTTTTCCATCTTTTCTTTTAAGTCTGTTAAAGAAGTTTAAAAATAAAAACAAATTAGGAGAAATTGGGAGTCAAGGGTGAGCTAGGCTCGAACCCTTGACCTCTCCATGTCCCAGTTTTAAATCTACACACCTCAAACCATCTGCGCCCTTGGTACTTTCCTGTCCAAGGGTGCAAACAAAATAAACTTAAGGCCATTTTTCCAATTTTGCTTTTCGGCTATTTGCCGAGTAATTCCTAGCGTGATTGCATATAGCTGGCAGACGTTTGTTTTATTTTTCTATAACATCTACTTTTATAAATTTTTCGATTTTTCCTTTTAGTTTAGTATTTAGTTTTATAGATTTTTAGTTTAAAAAGTGTTTTTAATTCATAATAAAATAAAAATAAAAATAAAAAAAATATAATTCTTTTTTCTAAAATTATTTTTAATCATTTAGGATTTATAAAAAGATAGAGTTTGAAGTTTCTAGGGGTCATTTTTGCATTATAGTGGATTATTTAGGTTATTTAGAGAGTTTTGATTTCCAGTGAAGTCGATTTATTTTCGTTAGATTTTATTGGTGTTCTTCGTTTTTAGTTTAGGTACCTATTTAATTAATTTTTCCTTTTGCGTTAGTAGAAAACTGTAGAATCCTCCAAAATAAATAGAATCTTCAAATATTCAAAACGCGCGATTACGAACCGAATTTCGATTTAAAAATTGTCTATCACTTCGTTTGGAACAGACACTCGGGTAGTTGACTTTGTGAATTTCCTAAAGCAATTATTAGGATCCTTTCGGAATAACTGTACGTACTAATTTATATACTATAATATGAATCAAATCAAATATATCAAACCCATAAAATCCATCAAAATAATTGTGGACCTTTTAAATAATGAAACGAAGAAATTTAAATGAAAAAGAAACGATAAACGTACCTAAACCTTGAATATAGTGCCTCAACTCAGATTCACCACCTAGCAATTTTGTAAAAAAATAATAATTTCTTCTTCTTGCTTGGTTCGATCGGTCATCAAAGAAAAGAGGGTAGAAGGGTTTTTGTATTTATAGGCTACACCAATATTCCTAATCCTTATCTAATTTTATGCCATAATGTTGTTTGTGTTTGGTTGATAAGCTCTTATAAGCTCTTGTTCTCTTAAACTTAAACTGTTCGAGAAGCTTATAGTGTTTAAGTTGTTATCATCAAAAATCCACCTAAAACCACTCGAGCTTGTTTGTGGAAGATAAGCCGGATTTGGAAGGGCTTATAGGACAATACCAGCTTGTTTTTTTACAAACTTGGAGTTGTAGATAAGCTTATTTGAGTCATTTTGATACCTTGTTGATGAATAGATCAAAAAGGTAAATAGTGTTCTCATTTCTCATATTTTCATTTGTAAAATAAATTAATTTAGTTAGCTTATTGAACTGTTATTTACTGGTTCTAGTTCGTATTATTGCTTAATATGTCTTAATTATGCTTAATATGATTAGTTTGTAGTTTATAGTTAAGTAGTTCAAGTTTTAGCTTAAAACTGCTTATTTGGTTTGCTTATTATCTAGTGCTTTTCAGTGGTTGGAAGTTGCTTATTAATGCTTAATACACTTGGTTCATCATCTATTTTTTAAAATTCAAAGCTTGATTTAGTTTAAAACAGTTTCAAAATGAAAACAGTTTTGATAAAGGGGTGTATGGGGTTAGTAGGGTTATCTCTAAGTTAAAACCTGTTGGTAATCATTTGGCTGAAGTAGCCAATATTTGATTTAGCCTAAATTTAAGTCTAGTTAGTAGTTTTAATGACATGTTCTTATTTTGCTTTTAGCTAAGTGTTCGGATGTGTTTGAGCTTATTGTTGTCAATATTGATAGTTTGAAAGACAATTGATCAGCTTATTAGGGAAATTCTTTAAATCTTATTCTTGGTTAGAGTTTTTGTGTACAAACTAGTTTAAAATTGCAGGTCTCAACATTTCATTGC
Source organism: Tanacetum coccineum (assembly GCA_026074375.1). NCBI lineage: Eukaryota > Viridiplantae > Streptophyta > Magnoliopsida > Asterales > Asteraceae > Tanacetum > Tanacetum coccineum. Next base: position 13,696 of record BQNB010133752.1, on the reverse strand, counting down.
AAATTGTAAGGTGTACAAATGAATAGGTCAGATTGTTGTTTATTTTTAGTTTTGAAATAAACATTCAAAAAGGCCAAAATATTATTTTAGTTAAACTGCCTCTTTTTTTTTTTTGGGGGAGGGGTGGGGGAGACAAGCTTAGTATTTTCTAGCAATTTACTAGTTCAAATTGATTCTAGAAAAAATAGAGTTTAGGTGTTACATTTGTGGTTGGTTTCATCTGTTTAGTTATTAGGTTTTGATAATAGCATTATTTGGGAAAGACTTATTTGTGTGTCAAAAAGTAGTAGCTTAAAACTGGTCAAAATTTCCTTTTGGGTGAGTCCAGTGAGTTTTTGTGCATAATTTGTTGAGGTTTAATGCTGCTTTATCTCACTTATTGGTGTGTCGTGTGATGTTTGATTCCTCTGAGCTTACTAGGGTTAGCCTTAGCATTGTTTTCAGCTTTTTAGCTTTTCTGATTGCTATTTGAGTCCTTTTAGTTTAAGTGATATTAGTTTAAATGGTATTTAGTCTTTAAGCTAAATCAGCCTCTCTTTTTGAGCTTATTTCTAGCTTTGATTCTGACTTTTAGAAGAAAGTGTTTTGTTCGGCAAAAGATTGCTTGTTTTTCATCTTTTTTTAAGTCTGTAGTAAAAGGTATTGCAAAATAAAAAAAAAATTAGGGGAAATTGGGGAAGAAGTCATGGGTGTAAGTCCTAGCTCAGAACCCTCGACCTCTCAACACGCGAACCCAGTTTTAACACACACACCTTCAAGATCCAGTCGAGCGCGCCTTGGGACTTTCTTGTCCAAGGGTGCAAACAAAATAAACTTAAGGCCATTTTTCCAATTTTGCTTTTCGGCTTATTTGCCTAAATTCCAGCTTATTGCAATAAGCTGGCACTTTTGTTTTATTTTTCATAAAACCATCTACTTTCTATAATTTTTCCAGATTTTTCACTTTTAGTTTAGTATTTTTAATAATATTTTTAGTTTAAAAGTGTTTTTAATTCATAATAGAAATGAGTAATATATACATCAAAAAAATCATTAATTATTTTTAATCATTTTAGGATTCTATAAAATAGATTTGCATTTCTAGAGAGTCATTTTTGCTTATTTGGTTGTTTTAGGTTTTTTATGTACGCGTTTTTGAATTCAGGAGATAGAGAGGTAGATTATTTTCGTTAGATTTTAATTATGTCTTCGTTTTTAGATTAGCGTGCCTTTTATATGTTTTCCTTTTGCGTTAGTAGAACTAGAATCCCAAAACTAAATCTTCAAATATTCAAACCAGCGATCACGAAGACCGAAATTTCTCAATTTTCAAAATTCACACTTCGTTGGGAAAGAACGATGGGGAAGGTTGACTTGGTGCATTTTCCTCTAATGCTAATTATCTAGATCCTTTTCGGAATACTTACGTACTTAATATATATACTATAATTGAATCAAATCAATATTCAAACCCTAAATCTATCAAATCATTGCTACTTAAATAATGAAGAAAATTTAAATGAAAAGAGATCGATAACGTACATATAAGGTACTTAGAAATTAAACCTCACAAGAATCACCACCTAGCTTTTGTAAAAAAAAATAATTTCTTCTTCTTGCTTGGTTCGACCGGTCATCAAAGAAAAGAGGGTAGAAGGGTTTTTGTATTTATAGGCTACACCAATATTCCTAATCCTTATCTAATTTTATGCCATTATGTTGTTTGTGTTTGGTTGATAAGCTCTTATCAGCTCTTGTTCTCTTAAACTTAAACTGTTCCATAAGCTTATAGAGTTTAAGTTGTTATCATCAAAAATCACCTGCTGAAAATCTCCTCGCTTGTTTGTGGAAGATAAGCCGGATTTGGAAGGGCTTATAGGACAATACCAGCTTGTTTTTACAACCTGGAGCTTGTAGATAAGCTCATTTGAGCATTTATGATCCTTGTTTGAGCTAGATCAAGGTACTGGTTCTCATTTCTCATTTGCATTTTATAGCTTAAATTTTTGTTTAGCTTATTGTACTGCTTATTTACTGTTTCTAGTTGCTTATTATTGCTTAATATGTCTTAATTATGCTTAATATGCTTAGTTTGTAGTTTAATAGTTAATTAGTTCAATGTGTTTTAGTCTTAAAAACTGTAATTTGGTATGTGTGACACTTAATTTGTCTAGTGCTTTTCTGTGGTTGGAAGTTGTTAATTAAATGTTAATTCAAACTTGGTTCTGTCATCTGTTTTTTTAAAATCTCAAAGCTTGATTTAGTTTAAATCACGTTTCAAATGAAAAAAACAGTTTTGATATAGGGCGTCTTGTGTAATTGGGGGTGTAGTAGGGTTATTCTCAAAGTGTTAAATAAACTGTTTGGTAATATTGGGGCTGATAAGCACAAGAAGTCTGATTTAGCCCTAATGTTTTAGTTATAGTTAAGTAGTATTTAATTCACTTTTTTTACGCTTTTAGGCTATGTGTTGAGTTTTTGAGCTTATTTTGCAAATTTGCTAGTTGAAAGAAATTGAAATCAGCTTATTGAGAGGGAAATTCTTAAATTACATCTTTTGTTAAGTTTTTGTTGTACTAATAGTTTAAATTGATCGCAGTCTCACTTCACTTGCAAATTAAAAGTGTCAAATGAATTGAGTCATTGTTGTTATTTTTAGTTTTGTTATAAACATTCAAAAGCCAAGCAATATTTTAGTTAGAGAACTGCCTCTTTTGACAGCTTATTTTCTAGCATTTACTAGTTCAAATTTTCTTATAAATAGGTTTTTAGGTGTTCATTAAGTGGTTGGGTTTCATCTGTTTTTAGTTTATCTTTGGTCACCAGACGTTTTGATATAGCGTTTTGGTAAAGCTTATTTTTGTGTCATTAAGTAAGTGCTTAAAACTAGTCAAAATTCCTATTTGAGTCCAAGTTTTGAGCAATCTGTTTGAAGTTTAATGATGTTATGTCAGTCTTATGGTTGTGCTTATTTTGATTCCTCTGTGAGCTTACAAAAAATTTTAGGGTTGTAGCCTTAGTGATTGTTTCAGCTTTTTAGTTTTCTGATTGTATTTGAGTCCTTTTTAGTTTACGTGAATATTGTTTAAATGGTATTTAGAGGTGTTTTAAAGCATGTATGAATCAGCCTTCTCTTTTTGAGCTTATTTCTGTTCTTTAGAAAAATGTAGCTTTTTTGCAATAAATATTGCTTATTCCATTTTTCTTTAAGTCTGTTAAATAGTTTTGCAAAATTAAAACAAATTAGGGATAATTTGGGAAGTCAATGGGTGATGTAGGGCATCGAACCCTTCGACCCTCTCCAACCACGACCCAGTTTTAAACACACAACTCAAACCATTAGCGCCCTTGGGATATTTCTGTCCAAGGGTGCAAACAAAATTAAACTTAGAAGGACCAATTTTTCCAATTTGCTTTTCGGCTTATATGCACTTGTAATTCCTGCGTATTGCAATAAGCTGGCACTTTTGTTATATTTTTCATAAAACCATCTACTTTCTAGAATTTATCCAGATTTTTCACTTTTAGTTTAGTATTTTTAATAATATTTTTAGTTTAAAAGTGTTTTGATATTCATAAGTTAAGTAATATTATAAATCAAAAAAAATATAATTCTTTTTTCTAAAATTATTTTTAATCATTTAGGATTTATAAAAAATAGATTTGCATTTCTATGAAATAAAGAATGGTGAAATTTTGGCTTATTTGGTTATTTCGTGGATTTTCTGTAGACGCGTTTATTGAAGTAAAATTTTTTCCTGTTAAGTGATTTAATTTTCGTTAGATTTTAATTGTTCTGTGTGTCTTCGTGTTTTTGTGATTAAGCTGTGCCTTTTTTATATGTTTTCCTTTTGCCGTTAGTAGAAACATAGATAAATCCACAATAACTAAAATTGTCTTCAAAATATTCCAAACCGCTATCTGTTTCGCGATCACCTGAACGAGAATTTTGATTGTTAAATTCAATTTCGTTGGATTTGAAGACGGACTCGGGAAGGTTGACTTTTGCTTTTCCTAAAGCAGATTAATGCTAGATTTGTTACCTTTTCGAATACTTACGTACTTAATATATATAATATAATTGAATCAAATCAATATTCAAACCCTAAATCCATCAAATCATTGCTACTTAATTATAATGCAAGATAAATTTTAAGAGTTGAAAAAGAGTCGATAATCAGTTCCTAAACCTTGAAATTTAACCTCCTCAAGAATCACCACCTAGTATTTGTAAGAAAAAAAAAAAAATTCCTGTCTTCTAGCTTGGTTCGACATTAATCCGGTCATCAAAGAAATGTGGGGTAGAAGGAAGGGATTTTTTTTTTTTTCTTTTGTAATTTTATAGGCTACACCAATATTCTCTGTAATCCATTATCTATTTTTTGCCATATATATTGTTTGTGTTTTGGTTGATTTGAGGCTCTTATAAGCTCTTGTTTCTTCTTAAACTCTTAAACTGTTCCATTAACTCTTATTGAGTTTAAGTTGTATCATCTAAAAATCCACCCCATAAAACACCTCGGCTTGTTTGTAGAGATAACGCGGTTTTGAAAGGCAGCTGGAGAGGACAATTCCAGCTTGTTTTTAGTCGAACTTGGCGCTGTAGATATAAGTATTTGAGCATTTATGTCCTGTGTTTGAGCTAGGATCAAAGTTACTAGTTCTCATTTCTCATTTTCATTTATGTTTAATTTTAGTTTAGCTGTTTATTGAACTGCTTATTTATTGTTTCTAGTTGCTTGTATTTATTTGCTTAATATGTCTTTAATGTTACTGCTTAATATGAAATAGTTTAGGTAGGTTATAGTTCATGAGTTCAAGTTTTAGCTTAAAAATGCTTATTTGGTTTGCTTATTGTCTAGTGCTTATCATTGGTTGGAAGTTGCTTATTAATGCTTAATACACTTGGTTCATCATCTGTTTTTGAAATTCAAAGCTTGATTTAGTTTAAAACAGTTTCAAAATGAAAACAGTTTTGATAAAGGGGTGTTTGGGTTAATAGGGTTATCTCAAAGTTAAAACTGTTTGGTAATCATTTGGCTGATAAGCCAAATTGATTTAGCCTAATTTTAGTCTAGTTAGTAGTTTAAATCAGTTTTTTATGCTTTTAGCTAAGTGTTAGAGTTTTGAGCTTATTTGCAAAAATTGATAGTTTGAAAGACAATTGATCAGCTTATTAGGGAAATTTCTTAAATCTACTCTTTGGTTAGAGTTTTTGTGTACTAAACTAGTTTAAAATTTGGCAAGTACTCATTCATTGCAAATTAAGTGTCAAATGAATTGAGTCATTGTTGTTATTTTTAGTGTTTGATATAAACATTCAAAAAGCCAAAAATATTTTAGTTAAACTGCCTCTTTTGACAACTTATTTTCTAGCAATTTACTAGTTCAAATTTCTTAAAAATAGGTTTTTAGGTGTTAATATATGTGGTTGGGTTTTCATCTGTTTTTAGTTTTTAGGTTTTTTTGATATAGATTCATTTGGGAAGCTTATTTTTGCTGTAAAAAGTAGTGCTTCTAAATATATGTCTCAAATTCACTTTTGAGTCAAAGTTTTTGAGCTATCTGTTTGAGAGTTTAATGATAGCTTATCCCAGCTTATTTGAGGTGTGCTTATTTGATGTTCCTTGAGCTGATTTAAGGGTAGCTTAGCAATGGTTTTCAGCTTTTTAGCTTTTCTGATTGCTATTTGAGTCCTTTTAGTTCAAGTGATATTAGTTTAAATGGTATTTAGTCTTAAAGCTAAATCAGCCTCTCTTTTTGAGCTTATTTCTAGCTTATTTCTGACTTTTAGAAAAAGTGTTTTTGCAAAATTGTTATTTCAGTTATTTTCTTTAAGTCTGTTAAAAAGTTTTGCAAAATAAAAAAAAATTAGGGAAATTGGGAAGTCAAAGGTGAGCTAGGCTCAAACCCTCGACCTCTCCAACCTCGACCCAGTTTTAACACACACACCTCAACCTCTGCGTCATGTTTGGGACTTTCTGTGACCAAGGGTATAGTGTTTGGCAATCAAAATAAACTGAGGCATTTTTCAATTTTTTGCGTTTCGGCTTATTTGCCTAAATTCCAGCTTATTGCAATAAGCTATCACTTTTGTTTTATTTTTCATAAAACCATCTACTCTTTCATAATTTTTTCCAGATTTGTTTACTTTTGTTGTGTAAGGTATTATATAACAATATTTTTAGTTTAAAAGTGTTTTTAATTCATAATAAATAAAATAAAAATCAAAAAAATATAATTCTTTTTTCTAAAATTATTTTTAATCATTATAATTTTTCCAGATTTTTCACTTTTAGTTTAGTATTTATAATAATATTTTTAGTTTAAAAGTGTTTTTAATTCATAATAAATAAAATAAAAATCAAAAATATATTAGAATTCTTTTTTCTAAAAATATTTTTAATCATTAGGCGATTCTTTAGAAGAAAATTGATTTCATTTCTAGGGGTCATTTTTGCTTATTTGGTTATTTAGGTTTTTTTCAGACTGCAGTTTTGAATTCCTGTTAAGTGATTTAATTTTCGTTAGATTTTAATTATGTCTTCGTTTTTAGATTAGCGTGCCTTTTATATGTTTTCCTTTTGCGTTAGTAGAACTAGAATCCCAAAACTAAATCTTTAAATATTCAAAACACGCGATCACGAACCGAATTTCGATTTTCAAATTCACGCTTCGATGGACAGGAACGACTCGTAAGGTTGACTTTGCTTTTCATAAAGCAATTATCGTAGATCCTTTTCAGAATACTTACGTAGACATTTATTTATATTGTTTACGTATAATTGATCAAATCAATATTGAAATCCCTAAATCCATCAATTCATTGCTACTTAATTAATGAAGAGAAAATTAAATGAAAGAAAAAGAGATCGATAAAAGTGTACCATAACTGTAAATTTAGACCTCAACAAGAATCCACCACCTTAGCTTTATGTGAAGTATATATATATATATATATATATATATATATATATATATATATATATATATATATATATATATATATATATATATATATATATATATATATATATATACATACATATATATATATATATATATATATATATATATATATATATATATATATATATATATATATATATATATATATATACATATACATATATATATATATATATATATATATATATATATACATATATATATATATATATATATTGATGTGTTGTGTCTTGTAGTTTTTATTTTAAGTATCAAGTTTTACATTTATATTTAGCCGACTTAACCTAAAAACAACACTTTCACGGGCAGTGTACCCTATCGATGGGAGTTTCGTGGTAAGAAGGGTGTCGAACACTAAGAATGTGGGAATTTCTAATTCTATCAGTATTTTAGTTATCTAAGTTAGTCTAGTCTCTGTTAAAGATACTCCTAATTCTAACGGTTTAAGGGGGTTTAGCCTGAGAGACTAGCACGGGGTGTAGTGGTGACTAAAACCTATCTTCTACGCACTAAAACACAAAAGACAATTAACATATACAAGAAAAGCGGTATAGCCTTATGATAGAAAACTGTGTTAACCAGGTTAATCCGGTTTAATGTTTGGAAAAGCTTGATTGTGCAATGACCTACTTATTTCGAGGCGGCATATCATTCTTAAGATCTAAGCGTATCTTCTTCCTAGAACCTAGATACGTATAGCCTGTCACGTTATACGCATCCGCATAAAGCATCCTATTTGTATGTTATAATCTATCTTAGGTGAGTGTGATGGTGCTCTCACTTAAACCCTAGCGAACTGGCGACTTTACCCACTTACTGCTAAACGGTTACTAGTGCTCTGTAGTGCTGACAATGTGCCTTTACCTGTTGGAATTAGCATTAACTACGGTCACCTTACTTAGTTAATCCATGTCAAACCTAAGGTAGAAGGTCGGTCGGAATACGTCACTATTGTTCCAGTACTTACACTAATAACTATATGGAGAGCTTCCCCGGGTACTAAGTCTAGGACTATTTTTGATCCAGTTGAATAGAAGGTCGCATATTAAAGCACATAAACAAGTATCATGTGATAAATATAACAAACAATCAACGAGTAATTAAGATAGATCCACAAGCAATAAACCAAACAATTAAACTTTCATGAACATGGCTAACACCCAACGGTGTTAGCCGTTAAACATTGTAATAACACACAAAAGTACTAATGTATGGGTAACCTAACCGAGTTAAACGAATGATACCCAAACACAATAGCATATGTAGAGTATGATAAGATTACAAGTCGTTCCCTATGGAATCATGCGCGTTGCTATACCTTCTCTGCTCTTCTTGGTCTTTGAAAATCGACTTATGGAATTCGGGTTTCAGAAATATGGTTTAGCACACTCGAAAATCAAGTTTAGGGTTAATATATATAAGCTGCTGGAATGAGGTCGATACGCCGTATCGGGCTCCTCTGATACAGCGTATTGGGGCTTTCTTGTTGTAGGGACCACGTTTGATATCTTCTATGTTTCCAGAATATTCTTCTACAGTACCTTCGATACGGCGTATAGGTATTCTGGATACGGTGTATTGATCTTTATCTTCGTAGTATTTTGGTGAAGTCCAGGCACGGATACGCCGTATCTTTCTCATTGGATACAGCGTATTGGTCGTCAGAACAATGTTCTTTATATTTCTTCGTTTAAGCTCCAATTTGCGTGCCTTTGAGCTAAATCTTCACCAAGTGCTCCGTAATCACTGCAAAACTAAATATAAGCGATTAAGTATCAATTATTGCAATAATTACATCAAATGGGTTAGAAAACTTGGGATAAATGATACTAATAACATAGCCTTATTTGATGTTATCAAATATCCCCCCACTTGAATCCTACTTGTCCTCAAGTAGACCTTAGAAAGCTTATGAAAATTAATCCTATTCAATGTAGGACTTTTCCTTTAAGGCAATGATTAAGTTCCAATACTAGCACACAACCAAACACCGGATGAAATAGGAAAATGAAAACACTCAAATCACTCAACTAATCTATGTGGTAATATTTTAATAATTCGCTCAATTGCTCGGTCATGACAAGTATTCTATCATAAGCTTGACAAGGATATACATCTCCACCACTAAAGCCATGGAGTAACAAGTCTAAGAGGGAAAATTGGGTTTTTGGTTTAGGGTTGATCATTCTTACAATCGTTCACCACAAGTGTTGTCCCAAAAAGAGCGCCAAAATCACATATACATGGCCGTAACGACGAAATAGACATACATGATTGTACATTCCCTAATTCGGATTCAACAAGTGGTTAGGAAGAAGAATGATATAGGGTATGGATCTTCTAACCTTTTCCAAAGGAAATACTCCAACAAGGCACCAAAATCAAGCATACACACCCGAATCTACGGGATAGACATACAGGATTGTAATGCAGCCTCATTCGATCATTCCAATGTATTAGCTAGGATTTGGGAAATAATTGATGTTAAACAAAATATACAAAACAAATAGATTAAGTCCTATACAAATAGGGTACATGTTGCTAGAAACTTTCTTGACCATCCCTTGATAAAGACACAAAATAAAACCATAACTCACGCTTTGACTTTGGATACTCACGCTTTAGTAGACACGAATTAGGCTTATAGAATGCCTTGACCAATTGATAGATCAATACAACCTTAGTTATCGTCCCCATGAAAATAACTCCCAATCATTCCAAACTATACAATACTTTACAACAAATAGTGGTGATATCAACCACTTTTATACAAGAAGGTACAAGGGTTGGTTTATTTCACCCAACTACAACAATACTTTACATACTTGCTATTTTTTTTTTTATCTTTTTCTTCATTTTTTTGTTTTTTAGCATTTTATATATATATATATATATATACATGAATTTCGGTGCATTTTCACTGTCTCACGATCATCATAACTCCGAATAATATTTCCGTAATGCTCAATACTTCGGACTTATAAAAATAATAGTGAAAGTAAACACACGAAAATTCAACGACTTAAAAAATATACACTACTTTCACATTTCCATTGCGTTGTGCAATTTCCCGACCTAACCAAAGATAGAAAACACACAAGACCGCAGGAAATACAATACTTTACACACAAGCAACTAGCAACTCGATTAAGGACTTAATGTAATAGGGTAGGCTAAGGTGTAAAGGTGTAACGAAACATATTTGTGGTGTAGAAAGCTTCCTTCAAGTGAATCAAGAATGCGTTATTCAGGATTTCTTCCTTTCGGTCATTCAAGAATCAAGTAGAGTAGGCATGAAAAAGGATAGGCTCGGAGGATTTTTCTAGTGGATCTTCACTCTAAAGATGAGAGTGGAAAAGGGTTTACACCGGGATTAATTAACCGATGTGGCTAATTAATATTACAAACATAAAAGGCTATTTGGGTGTAATCTTAAAAATTTACCATCTTAGAAAGGTTACTCCAATTATATCATTGATGCGCATTATGGCGGTCTCGAATAGATATACCAAGCCAAGTTCTAAAGTTTACTACATCACCGGCACACTCATATTTTTGTGGATTTAAGGTAAATCGAGGGAAACAAAATAGGCTAAATCTCACAATAGGAATTAAGGGTTGTTTACGCGGGTTATGTAACTAGTAGTTTCACATAATTATGCTCGAAATTTTTTAAATTTTACCAATTTTTAGCATTTTAATTTGAAAATCTAAGGACAAGTAGGTGTTCTATTTCTCCTCCCCCCACTTAAGTTATACAACATCCTCGTTGTATATAGGCATTAAGGTGCAAAAAATAAAAAGAATTAGAACGAGAAAACTCCCCTGAGATTTGCTCGGTATGATCCTCCTTATGCGTTTGCGAGCAAAAGTGTGTTGGACAGCCGTCTCGAATTACTTCAAGACTCCAACATATTCAACCACTTCTAGCTTTTTTGAACTCTACCACAAATTCCATATGTATTCCAAGAAGATCCTGTAGAAATAAGAAAACAAAATGCAATCCTACTTCGATGTTTGTTTGGTTAGGAAAAATAAAAAATAAAAACTGTACAGGGCTCCAATACGCCGTATCCTTAAACCTGGATACGTCGTATGGAGTAAAACCTGTAAAAAGTTCAAATACGAGTCAGTTGTTCAATACGCCGTATCTAGGTTTACATACGCCGTATTGAAACAAACTGACAATAATGTTTAAAAGCAAAAATAAAAAAGGACTGGATAACGTCTAATTGGGTTCAATACGGCGTATCCATAGGTTGGGGATACGCCGTATCAAGCAACTGGGAAGACAAATTCGATAAAAATTAAAATTACAAGCCGGGTTGTCTCCCGGTAAGCACTTTTTGTTTACAACAAAGTCTTTAAGTTAGACTTGTTCTTCACACACTCGAATTTACTCTTCTCTCATGTCGTGTTAATTCCGCATTTGACTTGGTTGCAATGCATGGGTTTTCAACAAGCTAGGGTACTAAACTTACTGCCAATCCTCATCCTGACAGCCAATTCCTGTCTCAGCCCGGCAGGCAATCCCTCAAAATTCAGTACTTGAACCCGGTTAACCAGTTGAGTGTAAATAGTACCTAGCCTATCCTCAAAATCATGAACTATCTCCTCAGTGTAGGCTGGATCACAAAACTGTAGCCATAGGTGTCTTTGGTCGCGAGCTGGAAGTGCTATATCTATAAAAAGAGAGATGTTAGTCATTCTGTTAAATAGGTCAAGACGCCATATAGGATAAATCAATACGGCGTATGGGAGGTTTGGTTATGATACGCCGTATATAATACGACGTATAAGCTTTTAAGGGTCAATACGCTGTATTGGATAGTTCCATACGGCGTATGAGGCATGATCAACGTGATACGGTGTATTGTGGGATTCAATACGCCGTATGGGGTCTCATTTAAGTAAAAATTCTCTATATGTCGTATCCATAGACTAGATATGCCGTATAGAGCTTTATTTGGGTAAAAATTTGGTCAATACGCCGTATCTGTTTAATGGATATGTCGTATTGATCAGTCTGTTAAAGAACGAAAAGGGGGTTTCCCTTTTTACCCATCATACCCTGCACTACTAATCTCGAAATCAATACCAACCATTCCTATTACTAAACAATTAGGGAAGGGATCATAAATATGGCATTATACCAAAAAATCTCCTAAACCTAACCCTAGATTGATCGAAATAGAAATTTGAATAAATTCGAATATGAGATTATTACCTTGAAGAAGTGTATTAGGAATGATCTAAACACAAGTGAATTGGGATCTTCGAGATTAACCGCGTTAAAAATTGCTTTGAGTGAATATGCGTGTGTGTAAAAAGTATACGTCGTATTAGTCTGTGGTTTATATACCCCAGACTCAATACGCCGTATAGGGTTTTGTCCAATACGCCGTATTGGACGAAATGCTTGTAACCGTTTAACTTAAGAAAAATAGTTGATACGGCGTATAGGTTTAGCCTAATACGCCGTATTTAATCTTAAAGACCAATTCTTTTCCTAATCCAAGCACAATTAAGAAAAACGTACCATGGCCTCTACAAGGACAAACACCATCCTTATAATACCACTTAGGGTTGAAGGGAATGCCAAATGGCACATATAGATTTATAATTAGAAGAATTATAGGCATCCCTTCACGAAAACTTAACCGACTAATCACTTTGATGATCGAAGTAAATTTATTTTTCTCAAATGGTTTAGGATCATTATCGTGATTAGTTTTTAAGCTTTTGTCAAACTCGACGGGAGTTATTTCCTTGCTTATGAAAGTAACACTTTCCGTAGGTTTGATGACAATGTTCTCCGAACTTGATTTATTATTAACCTTAACATGATCATTTACCGGTTCTGGTTTTAAAGTTTCGATGGGAATTATTTTGTTATTGAAAGAATCTCCATCGAATTGAGCAACGTAATCTTCATCCTCGGAATCGAAAAATGATATGCTAAAATTAATATCACTTTGAATCGCATTGTAAATACTTACAGCGGGTTTGGAAGAAACATAATGAGATGATGCAGGTGCATCATTGTAGACAATGGCTGGAAAACCTCCTTCATATTCTGTAAAAGAATCAAGATCTTCGCTTTCCATGTTCACGTACGTAGCAGTTTGCCAATCAAATGTCTCTCCACGTCTTCTAGCTCTTTTCCCTAGAAGCTCAATGTACTGCTCAATGGTCAACTCGGATTCATCCATCGTGACCTAGCTGAACAATACACAAGACACAAAAACACACGAAAAACAAACAAAACAAAAAGCAAATAAAACTAATCTAAGCTAAGCTACTCTAAAACTAGAAATACTAATAAAACAAGAATTAATCCTCATTCCCCGGCAGCGGCGCCAAAAACTTGATGTGTTGTGTGGCGTAGTTTTATTTTAAGTATCAAGTTTTACATTTATATTTAGCCGACTTAACCTAAAAACAACACTTTCACGGGCAGTGTACCCGATCGATGGGAGTTTCGTGGTAAGTAGGGTGTCGAACACTAAGAATGTGGGAATTCCTAATTCTATCAGTATTTTAGTTATCTAAGTTAGTTTAGTCTATGTTAAACCTACTCCTAATCCTAACGGTTTAAAGGGGGTTTAGCCTGAGAGACTAACACGGGGTGTAGTGGTGACTAAAACCTATCTTCTACGCACTAAAACACAAAAGACAATTAACAGATACAAGAAAAGCGGTATAACCTTATGATAGAAAATTGTGTTAACCAGGTTAATCCGGTTTA
>BQNB010133751.1:0-18416 GCA_026074375.1 Tanacetum coccineum | reverse complement strand
AAGCATTGAAGGGGTTGAAGAATGAAAAAGAAAAGTTAAGATAAAGGGTGAAAAGAAAGAAGCCCTCCTTACACTTAGGCGGAAACCGAGTCAATACATATGCTATCAGTAACACCTAAGTTTTTATCTGGTATTAAAGATACTCATCATGGACCCAGTGATGCGATGCATAACCCTTCCCAGCCACTCAAGGTCTCTCGAAAGACTCTTGTTTCATTTCTCATGGAGATTACACACATTTCTATCGACTTTCTCACTCCGAGTTAGTTGGTATTAAAAAGGTGGCAGTCTGCTCCAGCCTTCGATTACTAAAACCAAAGTGCACTATCAAGTCTAGATCCATAAAGAGATCATCCATAAATCTCACTAGGACACTATTCTAATATATTTGTTTCTCATAAATTGTAAAAACAACTAAATCTTAAGGGTCCTACGCATTATCCTTGTGATATTGTCAGAACAAAGTGATATATAACACCTCGTGTTTTAGGTCATTGTACGGCATTATGTAATCCACTATTTATTTTTAGGGTTTTACGCGTTTGCTTTAAATCGTAACCGTTAAGTGAAATCGCGTAAACTAAAAATGATCATTCAATGTAAACGGGCAAAAAACGATTAAATGTTTACATCAAGAAAGTGTTATAAGATTATATAGAGGATAATTATTAACATTGCACATTTTATTTTTATTGGTTACGTTAAGTGGTTACGTTTCACGATAAAGTACGTTTAGGCCTTCCCGGAAACACGTTAACTTATCTACGCTTCATCAAATACCCAAAATTTGTACCCAATACTTAAAGTTTATTTAAAACTTCAAGTATTTATCACTTTATTCATATTCTTATTGAAGGAATTCAAATCAAACCCTACAATGTACAAGTTATACATTGTATTTAATCTATACTACATTTATCCTCAAACATATAATTGTTTATCACTTAACCTATCTATCAGGTAAACCTACACGCAACTGTTCAAGACAAGTCAAGATGCATAGCCACATGCTCATACTCGACCGACATATGTAAAGAACTAATTATTAAAGAACAGTACAGTTTTTAAGATTCTACTACTCTGATACCGCACGTCCTTCTTAAAGTGACGAAGTGTTAGAGTTAAAGAACTTCAAGAAAAATAAAAATACAAGCTTTCAAGAACAAGAAAAGTATGAGCATGTCGGTCTGAAGGTCACAAGTACACAAGATGGAAAAAGATCACAAGATGATGATTCGAGATTATGTTCGGCTGATGATCTTAAAAGAAGCTCAAAATCACATGTAAGTCAAGCTTAAAGGAACAAGCTCAAGCCTAAAGTCTAAAGACCTCGAGCAAAGAACAAAGACATTCGTAGAATGTAAAGCTTAAGATTTTTGTAAAAGGATGCGACCTCCCTTAGGGGAGATTGTTAGGAATTGAGAAAAGACTCGGTCACTCCTAAAATATGTAGCTCGTAGGTCTTAGATAGTTTTTAGAACATTAAATAGGTAAAAGGGCCAAAGCCCATGGAAAGCCCATGAAAGGGTCCATGGCCGGCCACAATATGATGTATAAGTACCCTCTCTATAGCTTGGAGAGGGTGTTGGTTGGTTTCATTTCTCACACACATATTAATCTAATATTCTCTCTTCTTTTCTCTCTCTAGAAACCTTCCTTCCATCTCTTTCTCTCTTTAGTTTCTTATTGATTGGTTAAGTGAAACACATATTCTACAAATCCCAACTAAGGCAACTACACATCTCAAATCACCAAAGCATAATCATCTTCCTAATAATGTACTCACCCTACAAAAGGCACAACTTCCTCAAACTTTAAGGAATCAAAAGTACCAAAATCTTATCATCCAATAGCTATTAACCATTCTATGATTCATAACTAACCCTTAATTGAACACTATAAATAATAATGAAAAACATAATATCACCATCACAATGTGTGTTTAATCCCCACTAAGAAAATGACTACTAGATATTTCATGAAGCTGTCATCAACGATAACTTTCACTATGCCATCAACCTTTTCAAAATCATGACTACCAAGAAGGGCGTTAATGTGACAAAAACTTTCTTTATGTAAAAAACTTGAAACAACCTTTCATTCAAGCAAAATGTTTCTTACTTGTCAATAACCTTCCTTCTACTATTTATCCTCGACATATTCAAGAATTCTATGTGAGATACTATTTTGACATACCTACACTAACTCTACAGTTCCGATGTATAATCACACATGCATGGAATCTAATGAATTTGGGAAGGGTGGTTAAATGTAACATCTTAAAGAAACCTGTTCTTTAACTAAAAGCAACCGACACAAAAGCCTTCATGAAACTTAAGAATTATCACCCAAGTTCATTTGCATGTGACCCCCCAGTTAATAGCATCATAATTCAAAATACCATCATGAGACCCGAGTTCCATTATGAAGGTATTCCCTCAAAATCATGGGAGAAATACCAACTTCACCCTCATTTGAATGTATGGGCGGATGTTCTCTTGTCAAATGTGGTTGTAGAGATTAAAGCTGAGGAAAGCTTGCCTATTATTATTGTCTACATGCTTTATTGTATCCAAACTAAAACTCCTTTTAACTTTGCTTACTTTATAGCTCGAAGGTTGAGTGGTTTAGATTACAACAATGAGGCACTTCCATATGCTAGGGTCATGACAACACTCTTTGAATACCTTAAGAACAAACATCCCAATGATATCTCCCGAATGATTGAAGCTGAAGAAGTGTCTCCCATGTGCTCACCATTCACCATGGAATCTCTTGAACTCTAAAATGTTGTAATCAAAATAAAACTTTGCTTGTAATCTCTATGTAATTGGTAAACACCACAAGATATGCTTGAACAATATGATTTACTCGCTTAAAATAATTCTCCTATGTGCTTATTACCTCTAACTTGCTCAATAAAAAGTAAGTGGATTCATGAATAACTATACATATAAAATATTAAAATATGTATATGGTGATATGCAACATTGTACAAAGTCACAATAATCCACATTTGGACACCTTTATGTTTCCAAGATTCCAAATGGTAAGCTAACCCATTTTGGACTTGCACATTTATATATATTATGTCTTGTGCCTTGTTGTCTTGTGCTTGCTTGTTGCTAGTTATAGCCAAGAACACCTTCCGAAGGTGATAAACTATGACCATGGATCCCCTCCTTAAAATAAGGAGGAGCACGATCTAGGTGGAACACATACCATGGTATCGTTTCTTTCTTTTACAAAGATACCACCTTCCGATAAGACCAGTTCTCGACTTTTGATTTGACAAAAGGGGGAGAAAGGAAATCAAATGCCTTAAAGCATATTTAAAACAAGCAAATTACGAAATAAGGAAATCTTACAGAAGCAAAAGAGACATAACATATGTGGAGCTATGTAAGACTCTAGGTGAAGACAAAAGAAGGAAAGCTTACGGAATCAAAAAAGCCATAACATACGTGGAGCTATGCTATGTAAGACTCTAGGTGAAGACAATGTTCAAGCTCCACCAAATTACAAGGCCAAGATCAAGACGCTAACTTCATCAACAGTGGTCTTCATCTTTGCAATGTTTGTAATATAATTTCTTTTGAAAATTATTTGTCATCAACAGAAAGGGAGATGATTGTTGAGGGCAACATTGATGGATCTCCATTAAGTAATATAATGAAGACAAATAAACATCATAAAACGTTAAAATAACAAACGATACCCTAAATTTGGAAAACCGATATTCACCTCTTTTCGCTGGCACGAGTTAAGCTCAAGCCAGCGCACCACTTACGAAGTCCTGTTTTTACGGAACTGATGTTTGTCAACTTTCCTCTTACCCGACACATGTGGAAACTTCAATAAAGGTGTATATATGATATTTAAGCGGTTGAAAATACTTCAAATGAAGTTTAGAGCCTAGAATAGGAGCAAAAAACAAATCCTTTCATTATTTACATAAAACGCCAACTCAAATCAATTAATCAAACACCTCTCGCCAAGGCCGATACATCTTTCTAACCTAGTAATGATCATACGTTCCACAAAACCAACACACAAAATAATCATTTGACCAAAATCCAGATCTATGATGATCTTAATCCAATAACTGTCATTACTCCTGTTTGGTCAAACCAAGTCAAAGCCCACTTGCGTAAATGCATCCTTTTCCCGCTATGGGATAAGCTTTACTTGACTATGCAAAGCACTTAGCTTGTTTTGCATCATAATATATTAATGACCGAATCTATTGTATGCTTGATTCATAATTGATCCTAATCATGTAACAGATTTGACTCCTTTATTGGTCAAACTAAGTCAAAGGTTACTTTGCGTAAACGCATCCTTTCCCGATATGGGATATGCTTTACTTAAGATACAAAGCACTTAGCTTGTTTGCATCAAGATGACAAGTGATCAAATCCATATGTGATTATCTTGGATTAAAGTCAAAATGCTAATAGAGTTGTGGTAATTTGGGAAGTAAGTATACTATACATTCTCACTTCCTTACCCTTAAATGACTTATCAAACTCATTCCTCAGGTTATTATAGTTGGAAAGGTGAGTTTTTATTATATGTACTTAATTTTTCCTACAAAATCCGATATACACTTCTTTTTAATCACTTGTGAATATTCTACCCAACTAGGATTTCATCGCATTAATACACACTTCTTTTAAGCCATCCCATAATCACATTTGCCTACTCTTTTCTTTCTTAATTGCAATGTGATTATTAACCCAATTCAATCCTTTGACTTCATCCTTAAACATCCTCAAACTCACACTTACCATCCAAATCCTTATTACTTCTTTCTAATCCTCTTTAACACATTTCAAACACAAACCACCATCTCACACATAATCCTTCCTCACATAAACCTTCCCAAGAATGCCAACTCATATTCCTTACACATGTACTTTGTTGGGATTAAAAGACTTCTTGATGATCTTAGAGTTACTGCTGCTAAGGTTTGTGTTACTGCTGCTAAGTTAAAGTTAGTGCTGTTCATAAACTTTAATAAAAAATATGCTAAGTAGTTAGTGCTGCAGTATAAATTAGTACTAGCTAGTTCACAAATACTACTGCTAGTATATATTAGTACAGCTAGTGGTAAAGTTAGTACTGCTGGTGAAGATTAAAGAAAATATTCTAAGTAGTTACTACTGCTAGTACACAGTTAATGCTGTTGGTGTATAAGTTACTACTGTTGGTGTTAAAAGTTAATGCTGCTAGTACAAAAGTTAGAACTGCTCAAAGATTAAGACTGCCGAAAGAGTTTCTACTGTTAGAGAAAGGATAAAGATTGTTTAGAGATCAAGATTACTTACTGATAAGAAATAGTTTATTTATAGAATAGATAATAGAGAATATTCGAAGTCTTAGGAATATATTGTAATTCGACTAGGACTCCTTGGTGTATAAAAGGAGGTCTTAGGGCATAGAGATGAACGTATCAATAGTTTTTCATAGAACATCAAAATAAAATGAGTCATTCATAGTGTTATTCATAACTTTAAAGTTTTGTAACCCTAATACTAGGAGAGTATCCGTATTATTCTTAATAATATTGGAGATTTTATGTTTTGTTGAATTCATTATGTTTTACTATTTCATTGAAAATTATTCTTATTAAAGATTAGATTCGGCATAATCTTTAATACACTTAACAAAGTTTCTACTATAGTTATGTGTTAGATTTATCTAATATAACAAAACCTTAAACAAGCTTAAGGAATTCGATCTATTGAAGTGGGATCCAACAAGAAGTATCCTACAACTGGGACAACAAGTGGTATCAAAGCTTGTTGCTTTGAGAAACTTTGCTAGAAGATATGGATCAAGATTCTGCACACATAGTGACTGCATCCAAAGTTCCCATGCTCAAACCGAGTGAGTTTGAGTTATGGGGGATGAGAATTGAATAATACATCCAGATGATAGACTATTAACTATGGGAAGTCATAGAGAATGGTACAACCTTGCCAAAAACACAATTGGTAGAAGGTGTCATGACAGTGATGCCTATTACATCTGCTGAAGCTAAGGCCTCAGAAGAATAGAAGTGAAGGCTAGAAGTACTTTTAATGATGGGCATTCCAATATGAACATCATTTAAGTTTAACTACTATTAAAAGATGCTAAGCTTTGCTGGAAGCTATTGAAAAGAGATTGGTGGAATGAAGCTACTAAAAAGACTCAAAGGAATCTCTTAAAGCACAATATGAAAACTTCACTGCTCCAAGCTCAGAGATTCTTGATCAAACTTTTGATAGGCTTTACAATCTGTGATCCAGTTGGAACTTTTTGGGTGAAAAGATTCACAAGAAGATGTTTAATCTAAAGTTAATAATGAATCCCCCCCCCCCCTCCCCCCCCCGCTTTCCCCCCCGGCTTGTCACCTGAAATGGAATACACTGCTATTGTATGTAGGAATAAGCTGATTTAGGATACAATAAGCAGGAGATTTCTACAACAACTTCAAGGGTATGAAACATAAGTTAAAGGGATCTCCTAACTCAACATTCGAAGCACACAAAACATGGCTTTTGTGTCCCTACTAATAACACACTAGCAGCTCTAATGAAGCAGTTAATGCTGCACATGAGTTTAGACTGCTAGGATCTTAATAATAAACTTTACTTCTACAAAGTATATGGATAACTTGAGTGAAGCTGTATTTGTTCACATTGCTATTCACTAAAATAGTCTTCAACTTGCTCATGAGGACTTGCAACAAATCAATCCTGGTGACATAGAAGAGATAAATTTGAGATGGCAAATGGCCATGTTGACCATGAGGGCTAGAAGGTTTTTGAAGAATACAAGAAGGAAGCTTACTGTTAATGGCAATGAGACTATTGATTTTGATAACTCTAAAGTTGAGTGCTACAACTGCCATAGAGAGGGGGACATTTGCTAGGGATATGCAGAGCTCGCAAGAAATCAAGACAACAAGAAGGGAGTTGACTGTGAAACATCAACTTCCTATAGATTTGGTCTTGGAGGATATACTAGAGTAATAAGGCAGAGAAGGCCTAAATATTCACTCATGGCTTACTCAGCTCAAGTTCTGACTCAGATGTATTCTAATGATTCAAATTGTTCAAAATCTTGTATGGAGACTGTTAAATTACTTAATCTCAAATTGATCACTAGTAAAGATTTAGAGAAAACTAGTTTAATGGTTTTAGGTTATAAAACAGGTTTAGAATAAGTGGAAGAAAACTTTAATTTTATAAAAAGAAGAGTTAAGTACATTTTTGGTCCTTGTGGTTTGCAGCAGATTTCACTTTTGATCCAAAATTCAAAAAAGTTTTTGCTTTTGGTCCGAATTTCAAGTCCCCCCCCGTTCACTTTTGGTCTGAATTTCAAGTTTCGTTTCACTTTTGGTCCGAATTTCACAGTTGGAAATGGACCGAATGGACCAAAAGTGAAACGAAACTTGAAATTCGAAGACCAAAGTGGAAACCTTTTTGAATGTTATATACCAAAGTAAAATCTGCACAAACCACAAGGACAAAAAAATGGGTACTTAACTCTAAAAAGAATAGTCGTTTATGTATAAAAGATTAATGTCTTATAAATGGGATATACAAGTAGGTTGAAATAACAATTAGTGTGCTTTAGGAAGAAGCTTGAAAAACTTTCAAAAAGAAAAAGATAGCATCAAATTAATGTAGATAAATTTGAAAATGTATCTAAAAGTTTAAACAAGCTCATAGAGTGGCAGATGTGTGATAGTTTGCAAGAAAGGTTTAGCTATGAAAAATATAATACAGTATTCTACCCCCCTACATATGAATTTCATGCCTCCAACACTTATTTGTCTTTTACTGGTTTTAGATAAGTTTGTTATAAGCCTTTAGGAGAACAGAAAGTCTATGAAGAAGTGACTGAGATAGTTAGGAAGAATGATGAGTCCTCAATATTGAAGATGGGTGTCATATTAGTGAGGAATAAAATAGCGGGGGGGGGGGGGTGGGGGGGGGGCGGGTTTGGTGATGTCTCATCCAAAACATAGAAGACAACAGTTAAGCCTAGTTTGCTAAGATAGAGTTGACAAACCTACGCAACAGTTTAAAACTGCCTATGAAAACTGTTAAACAAGCTGAGAACAAAGGAAAAACACTCACATTCCTAGAGGCGAATCCAAGAAACTGAACAATATAAGTCCCAAAAACAAGAAGTAATTTTATGAGATGTTTAAAAAGGCATGTTTCATGTGTGTTGAAGCTTTGAACATCTGAAAGTATGATGCAATATACCATCAAAAAAATTTTTCAAAATAAAAGGATGGTAAAACTGTTTGGAACAATGCTCAAAGGTGAAATCATCAAAAAATTGCTAAATAGACTCACCCCTGGTGCTAGAAAGAACATGGTTCCAAGAGCAGTACTAATGAAGTCTGGCTTAGCATCAATTAATGCTGCTAGACAATATAATTCAAAAACAACAGTATCAGTTAATACTGCTAGACAAGTTAATACTGCTCATTCAAAAACAACAGTGAATGCTGGTAGACCAATGTCATATCTTTCTAAAATAGCACATTCAAATGTGAAGAGGCCCATTAATAATAACATAACATTTAAAAATAGAAATATTAATCAAAGGGTTAATACTGTTAGGGGTAAAAATGTTAATATTGCTAGGCCAAAAGCAGTAGTTAATGTTGTTCAAGGAAATAATGTTAATGCCTCAGCTTGTTGGGTTTGGAACCAAAGACTAAAGTTTTAGACCATGTTTCTAAACACAAAAATGCATCAACCATCCTAAAAAGGTTTGATTATATTGATGCACAAGGCGGATCTAAGTCAGTATGGCTGTGCCCCCCAAAAAAATGATTACTCTTATCTGATGTGCAGGCGAATCCACAAATAGATTTTACAGGATAAAGGAGTAATTGATAGTGGATGCTTAAGGCACATGACAGGGAACATGTACTATCTTACTGACTATAAAGAGATAGATGGAGGATATGTTGCTTTTGGAGGGAACCCCAAAGGAGGGAAAATCACAGGAAAATGTACCATTAAAACTGGTAATCTAGATTTTGAAAATGTGTATTTTGTGAGAGAGTTAAAGTTTAATCTCTTTAGTGTCTCACAAATGTGTGATAAAAAGAAAGTGAGTTTTTTAAAGACACTGAATGTATTGTGTAATCACCAAACTTTAAGTTAAGTTTGATAAAGACAAGTGTTTACTAGAGTTCCTAGAAAGAACAATATGTATAGTGTTGATTTAAAGAACATAGTTCCTAAAAGAGGTTTAACTTTCCTTTTTGCAAAAGCCACATCTAATGAATCTAAACTTTGGCATAGAAGGCTAAGTCACTTAAAATTTAAAACCATGAATAAATGGTTAAGGGAAATCTTGTAAGAGGTTTACTTCCAAACTTTTTGAAATGATCAAAAAGTGTGCATGTCAAAAGGGAAGCAACACAGAGCCTCTTGTAAAGACCTAAAACAGAGAACTCAATCAGTCTTCCTTACATTTTTTTAGCATATGGACTTTTTGGTCTAACATTTGAAAAAAGTCTTATGAAGAAAAATTTATAGGCCTAGTTGTCACCGATGATTATGTAGGAAAACATGGGTTTACTTTCTAGCACTAAGGATGAGACTAGTGGCATTCTTAAGTCCTTTAAACTGGGATATCAAAATCTAGTGAAATCACAATGGTTCAGTGATTAGATTGTCTAATGGAACTGAATTTTAAAAAACAGAGAAATGATGATTTGTAAGTAATGAAGGATATTATGAGAACAATTTAGTGTTAAGCTAGCACTCCTAAAAAAATAGAGTTGCTGAGAGGAGAAATAGGACACTAATTGGGGCTTCTTAGACTATCTACTGATTCTAAGTTGCCAACTACTTTTTGGGCATAAGCAGTTAATACCTGTCTTCAATGTACCAGGAATATAGTGGTTATTAGTTTAAGCTCATACAGACTCTATATGAGCCTTTTTAATGGTAAAGACCCACCAACTTTAAGTTTATTTGAGACTTTGGGTGTCATTGTTACCACTCAATACCATAGATTCCTTAGGCAAATTTGATGGTAAGGCTGATGAATGTTTCTTTGTTGGATACTCTTTGAATAGTAAAGCCTTTAGAGTATTCAATAGTAGAACATGGATAGTGGAAGAAAACTTGCATATTTGGTTCAGTGAAAATACACCTAATGTTGTAGGAAGTGGACCAGATTGGCTATTTGATATTGATGCACTAACAAGAACAATGAATTATGAGCAAATTATTGCAAGTACACAGTCTAATGGTTTTGCAGGTACAAAAGCAAGTAATAATGCAGGTCAAGCTAGAAAGGAGACAGAACATGTCAAAGATTACATTTTGCTACCATTATGGACTGCTGATCTACCATTTTCCCAAGATCCAAAGAGTTCTCATGATGATGGATCCAAACCTTCAAGTGATGATGGAAAGAAGGTCGATGAAGATCCAAGAAAAGATAGTAAATGTAATAATCAAGAGAAGGAAGATAATGTTAACAACACTAACAATGTTAATGCTGCTAGCACAAATAAAGTTAATGTTGTTGGTGGAAAAACAAGCATTAAACTTCTAGATGATCCAAATATGCTTGCTTTGGAAGATATTAGCATATTTGACTTCACAAGAAATGATGAAGATGATGGTGTAGAGGCTGACATGAACAACTTGAATACAACAACCCCAAGTCAATCTACAATTCAACATAAAGAATACATAAAATCATCCACTTTGAAAAACTGCTTGTTTGCTTGCTTTTTATCATAAGAAGAACCCAAAAAGGTAATTCATGCATTGAAGGATCCAAGCTAGATAGAGGCTCTGTAGGAAGAGCTTCTACAATTCAAGTTACAAGAAGTTTGGACTTTAGTGGATTTACCAAATAGAAAAAGGGCCATAGGCACTAAATGGGTCTTCGGGAATAAAAAGGATAAAAGAGAAATAGGAAGAAACCAAGCAAGATTGGTTTCTCCAGGGTAAACACAAGAAAAAGGGATTGAACTAAGATGAATTCCTTTGCCCTGTTGCAGAGGAATGAATCTATTAGGCTATTTTAGCATATACATTAATTAAAGATTTAGTTGTGTATCAAAATGGATGTAAAAAGTGCTTTTCCTTTATGGAAAGATTGAAGAAGAGGTGTATGCTGTCAACCACCAGATTTAAGATCTAGACTTTCTGATAGAGTGTACAAGTTTGAAAAAGCACTAAAGGGACTACCTCAAGCTCCTAAAGCCTGGTAAATGAAACCTGTCAACATAAATGTTAAGACAATGAGTTTTCAAAGAGGGAAAAGTGACAAAACCTTTGTTCATATAAGAGTACAAGGAGAACTTTTCTGTTCAAGATTATGTGGAGGATAATAATGCTTTTGGTTTAACAAAGAAAGGACTTGCAATAGCATTTGATAAGTTGATGCCTGAGAAAATCAATGATTTCTGTGAAGAACTAACATTCATTTTGGGATTACAAGTGCAACAGAAGGAAGAAGCATATTTAAAGTCAAGAGTAAATATGTTGCTGAAATCTAAAGAAATTTGGGTTTACAGAAGTCAAGACTAGCAAGGCCCGCCCCCCACACCAATGAAATCTCAGAATGCTCTGCTCAAAGATGAAAGATGTAAAGATGTGGATGTTCATATGTATAGGTCAATGATTGGTTCATTGATGTATCTTACATCTTCAAGACCTGACATCAAGATATGTAGAATGAGCCAGAGCACGATATCAAGTCAATCTAAAAGTTTCACATCTTCATGCTGTGAAAAAGGATATATTATGGTACTTACCAGTTCACCTAAATTTAGGCCTAGTGTATCCAACAGAGCACCAATTGATTTGGTAGCATACACAGCGTAGATGAATAAGCTGAGTCAAAGCTTGAAATGAAGTGTCTACAACAGGAGGTTTTGTCAATTCCTTAGAATTGATAAAACATGGCAGTGCAAGAAACAGACAGTGGGTAGCCAAATAGAATTCCACAACAAAGCAGAGTATGTGGCTGCTTTAAGTTGCTGTGACAAGTGCTTTTGGATTTAATAAACAACTACTATGAATTATAGGGTACAATTTTTATGCACTACCAAGATCTTATTGATAATAACAGTACAATTTGCATACTTAAAAAATCTCTTTTTCATTCAAAACAAAGCAAAAAGAGATAAACATCATTTAATAGGGATTTGAAAAGAAAGAATTTGTATTCAAATGATCAAAATCCCATACAGTGACAAGAAAGTTGCAATTTACTACAAAATATCTTGATGTACTTAGGTATTCAATATTTGATAGCTAAGTAATGGTAATGTTAAATTCCATAAAGTCTGTTATCACATTATGTTTTTGTAGAGTGTTGTATAAATTTTGTACTGTTATTCATGTCAATAAAATTCTGCTGTTAAGTATAAATGCGTCATAGTTTATACTTAATACTGCCTGAGTTACTAATTAAGTTATACGTAAAACAGTTAGGTAATAATTAATACAGTGATTATTGTGAAAATTGCTATGGATTGTGTTTTCTTGGTTTTTGGACTAACATTTTGCAGAAAAAGCAAAGAAAAGTGTTAGATTGATAGACAGAGAGTTTTGGTGAGAAAAAGAATTGAGAGAATTGGTGAGAATAAAAACAGAAAGAGAGCTGTGTGAAATAAAAACAGATAGAGTGATTTGGTGAGAAAAAGAATTAAGAGAAGTGGTGAGTTGAAAAACAGAAAGAGAGTTGAATATATTAAAAACAGACAGAGTGTTTGGAATGGAATTGGAGTTAATACTGGTGAGTAAAAAGTTAATTTGTTTAGGCATAAACTTACTACTGTTGTTGAAAGTTAATGCTGCCAAGCATAAACTTACTACTGCTGTTGAAAGTTAATGCTGCCAGGCATAACTTACTACTGCTGTTGAAAGTTAATGCTGTTGACGGTATTTTCATAAATACTTTGATTAAGGGTTTCAATCACTCATTTAATCGATTTCATTTGCTCATAGACTCTCTAATCATAAACCCTAACTCAATTTCATCATTCATCATCAAAACCCAACACAATGGGACCTAAAGTTTGCTGATACTCATAACATGGTTGCGTTTTTGTCTAAACCCGCAGAAAGTAAAGGGTTTGAGCAGATAGTAGATTTTCTAAATGCAAATCCTATAAGATATGCACTAACGATCAATCCCACTATATATACTTTGTACATTGAACACTTCCCGGGCTAATGTCAAGGTCAAAAACTGTTACTGAGGAAAGTAAAGTATACAAGCCCTAGTGGATTGGGAAGAAGAAATCATAACTGGATCAACAGGAGAAGAGATCGTTCAACTAGAAGATGCAAAAGGTGTTGATTGTCTACCCAATTTCTACTAAACATCATTGAACAGCTACACTTATGGGTATGAGAAAATTTCTCAGAAGCTTACTTTCTATAAGGCATTCTTTTCCCCACAATGGAAATTCCCATTCAAACTATATTACAATGCCTAAGTTCTAAGACTAATGCATGGCATGAGTTTGTAGCACTATGCATCTTCCATTATCTGTTAAGCAAGCAAACCAGAATGTTAAACTTTTCAAATGTATAATTTTGAAGTATGGTGAAGAAACTTTGATAATGTCAGGAAATTTTTTTGATGTATCCAATTTTACAAGTCTTTTTGGATAAGCAACGGAAAGATGTCAAATCAAAATAGTATTATTATGTTTACACCCTCCCACACTAAGAAGATTAATTGGATAAGAGAAGGTATGTGGAACTTGGTTTTTTTGGAAGGGAAACACCATTATTCCAAACAATGGTGGTACAAGATCAAGCAGAAATGGGTGTCTTTGTTATTTTGGATTCTTCCAAGGTAACAAACTCTTTATATCATAAAGAATCGATCAAGGCGTGGGATCAACACAAAGACCTAGGAAGCCAAAGAGAAAGGACACTGAGATACCCCAGTCTAGTGGTCTTACAGACAATGTAGCAAATGAGGCTGTCAATGAGGAGATGGATGACAGTTTGGAAAGGGCTGCCACTATTGCTACTAGCTTAGATGTAGAGCAGGATAGGGGTAACATCAATAAGACCCAATCCAAGGCAACACCTAATGAAGCTAGTTCCCAAGGAACAACTTCAAGTGGTGGTCCTAGGTGCCAAGAAACCATGGGGGATACTATTGCTCAAACTAGGTTTGAGAATGTATCTAAAACATCTAATGATCTACTACTCGCAAGAGGTAATACACTTCGAAGTGGTGAGGATAGTCTAAAACTTAATGAATTGATGGAACTATGTACAAATTTACAACAAAGGGTTCTTGATTTGGAGACTACAAAGACCACTCAAGCTAATGAGATTGCAAGTTTAAAAAGGAGAGTCAAGAAGCTAGAGAGGAGTAATAAGTCAAGAACTCATGGGCTTAAAAGAATGTACAGAGTTGGTTCATCAAGAAGGGTAGAATCCTCTGAAGATGAAGGTTTGGGTGAAGAGGATGCATCCAAACAGGGGAGGAGGATAAATGTTATTGAATCTGATGAAGACATTACCCTGGTTAATGATCAAGATGATGCTGATATGTTTGATGTTAATGACTTAGATGGTGCTGAGGTGATTGTTGACAATGTAGATGTTGTTACAACAGTTAGTACTGCCAGTACAATTACAGTTAGTGTTGCTATAGCTACAACTACAACAACTGCTACAATAACTGATGTTGAAGTTACTTTGGCTCAAGCACTGGCAGAGTTGAAGAGTGCAAAACCCAAGGCTGTTAAGGTTGTGATACAAGAACCAGAGCAGGGTACAACTACAACAACACCTACAACAATAATATTTATACCAAAACCTCCACAGGACAAAGGTAAAGGGATTATGATTGAAGAGCATGTAGTGGAACAAGTGAAGCCTATGAAGAGGCTTGAACAAATAAGGCTTGATGAAGAACTTGCTTTCAAGCTACAAGCCAGAGAAAAAGAAGAAGAAAGACTTGCTAGAGAAAAAGCTCATCAAACTAAAGAAGACAACATAGCTTGGGATGATGTTCAGGCTAAAATTAAAGTTGATTATTAGTTGGCTCAAAGACTGCAAGCTCAAGAGCAAGAAGAATTGACTGATGAAGAAAAGGCAAGATTATCTGTATAATTCTTAGAGAAAAGAAGAAAATATTTTGCAGCTAAGAGAGCAGAAGAGAAGAGGAACAGACCACCAACAAGAGCTCAATAAAGGAGTATCATGTATACTTATCTGAAAAACATGGAAAGATGGAAGGCCAAAAATTTGAAGAACAAGTCCTTTGCCAATATTCAAGAATTGTTTGATAAAGCAATGAAAAGGGTGAATACCTTTGTTGACTATAGAACTGAGTTGGTAGAAGAGAGTTCCAAGAAAGCTGAAGTAAAGATAGCATAAGAGAGCAGTTCAAAGAGAGCAGGAGATGAGTTAGAATAAGAGAATGCAAAGAAGCAGAAGGTAGATGAAGATAAAGAAACAGCAGAGCTTCAAAGTCTAATAGAAGTTGTTCCTGATGATGAAGAGGAAGTAGCAATTGATGTTGTACCTTTAGCTACTAAGCATCCAACTATTGTTGACTGGAAGATCCACAAAGAAGGAAAGAAAAGCTATTATCAAATAATAAGAGCTGATGGAAAGTCACAAACGTACAAAGTCTTTAGTCAAATGCTTAAAAGTTTTAGCAAGGAAGACTTAGAAGATTTGTACAAATTGGTAAAAGCTAAATATGGATCAACAAGACCAGTGGAGGATATAGATTTGATTCTATGGGGAGATTTAAAGACAATGTTTGAACCACATGTTGAAGACGTAGTCTAGAGGAATCAACAGAATTACAGTGTATTAGATTGGAAGCTATATGATACATGTGTAGTTCATTCATTGAGGAAGCAAAATGTGTACATTCATATGTTGGTAGAGAAAAGATATCCCCTTACACCTGCTACAATTACATATATGTTGAACAAGAAGCTTCAGGCTGGTCATTTTAGTGAAATGGCATACCAGCTTCTTAAACTTCGTACAAAACAAATTAAGAATCAATAAAGTGTTTGGAAGCATCCTCCTGGTGATTAATGAAGCTTTTAATGAAGAAACTTGAGATTTTTGAAGAAGACTATCAAGTTTAGGAGATGATTGTTAGGATTAAAAGACTTCTTAATGATCTTAGAGTTACTGTTGCTAGGGTTTGTGGTTACTAGTGAGCTAAAGAGTAGCTATGAAGTTTGATGATGTAATTGAGTTCTCGCATCTAGTGTCGCAAAATAGACTCGCACATGAACACAAGGCTGAAAGTCTGTTAGAGCGACTGCAATTAGTAACCAGCTATACTCAATTTTAGAACATGATATTTATGATAGATGCTAGTAGCTACGTCTGACTAAGAAATTGCAACCCCCACCTGTGTGTGTGTCAACTATATCTCCCCCCCCCCTAGCCCCCCCTGAATATTTGGTGTCCCCCGTACCAACCAGACACCCTCCCCACCACGCCAGTCACGTGTCCAATCACCGCTTCAGCTACATCCACCACCGCCTGGTTATGCATTTTGAAAGAAAATATTTAAGTGTTACTTCTTGCTTGTACCACAGTTAATTGCTGGCTTGGTGTAAATAAGTTTAATATGCTGGTGTTAAAAGTTAATGCTGATGTAGAACAAAAGTTACAATTGCTTACAGATTTAGGGAATGTGAAGGAGTTTCTATGTCAGAGAAAGGAGAAAGACAGAGAAGGATCGAAGATTGTTTGGAGATCAAGAATTACTTATGTGATAAGTGTTAGTTATTTATAGATAGTCATAGAGGAAATTCTAAATCATAGATATATAGTAAATCGAACTAGGACCTCATTGTGTATTAATAAAGGAGGTCTTAGGGCTAGAGATGAATGTTATCAATAGTTTTCATAGAGTATCAATACAAAACGAGTATCATAGAGTTATTCATGCTTCAAGGTTTTGAACCTATATAGGAGGTTTTTTGTTTTATTTTCCTTTATAATATTGGAAGCTTTTTTGTTTTTGTTGATTCCATTGTGTTTTATTGTTCCTTTGAAAATTCTTCATATTAAAGATTAGAATTCCGCATAATCTTTATACTCACCTGGTTTGAGCATAGGCACTTTTGATGCAGCCACCATATGTACTGAGTCTTGATCCATGTCTTCTTAGCAAAGTTTCTCAAAGCAACAAGCTCTGATACCACTTGTTGATCCCACTTCAATGGATCTTGAATTCCTTAGCTTGTGTAAGGTTTAGTTATGCAAGATAAATCCTACACAACTATGATAGAAACTTTGTTTGATAATACTAAAGATTATGCGGAATCTAATCTTTAATATAAGAAGAATTCTTCAATGAAACAGTAATACTAATGAACACACAGATTAACAAACAAAAGCTTCAATATATTAATACGAATACTCTAACTAGTATTAGGGTTACAAAACCTTGAAGCTATGACAATTCTATGAATGACTCATTTTTTATACATAGAACTCTATACCCTAGGACCTCCTTTTATACACCAAGGAGTCCTAATGGGATTACAATATTTTCCTAAGTTATCATGATCTTCTAAACAAATAACTTATACGTATCTTTTACAAAAATATCTCATACATATCACATAAGCAATCTTTTCTCTGAGCAGTCTTTATCCATTCAGCAGTTGTAATCTTTCAGCAGTTGTAACTTTTATACCAGCAGCATTAACTTTCAACACCAATAGTAGTAACTTTTGTACCAGCAACACTAGCTGTGTACAAGAAGCATTAACTACTTAGAAAGTTTTCTTCAATCTTCACCAGCAGTACTAAGTTACACTAGCAGTACTAACTTTACTCTAGCAGTACTAACATTACTAGCAATAGTAACTAATACCTTAACAGCAATAACTCTAAGATCATCAAGAAGTCTTTTAATCCCAACAATCCTCCCCTAAACTTGATATTTATCTTCAAAATCATCAAGTTTCTTCATTAAAAGCTTCACTAATCACCGGGAGGATGCTTCCAAACACTTCATTGATTCTTGAGTTGCTTTGTGATGAGCTTAAGAAGCTGATAACACATTTCATTCAAATGATCAGCTTGCAGCTTTTTATTCAGCATATTTATGATTGTAGCAGGTGTAAGGGGATATCTCTTCTCTACTAACATAAAGACATGTAGATTTTAAAACCTCATAAAGTGTACTCCACAAGAATCAAATAGCTTCCAAACCAACACTTTACTTTCTCATAAATTCCTCCACACTGCATCTTCTACATGATGTTCAAACATTATCTTTAGATCACCCCATAGCACTCTCCCATAGCCCTCCTTTGGTCTTGTATACCCATGCTTAGCTTTAACCAATTTCCATAGAGTTTCCAAATATTCCCTGTCAAAGCTTCTAAGCATCTGAATAAA
>BQNB010133750.1:0-18416 GCA_026074375.1 Tanacetum coccineum | reverse complement strand
CCACATCCATCATATAGCATGATTGCGTGAGTCTTAAGTCCGAGATAGAACAAGAATAGAATAACATGGCAGCTTAATTAACCTTTAATTTTAATCTATTATCTTTTTATCAAGTTACATTTGTGTTGATTCTAGGTGTTTATTCATTATTTTTGGCAAGGATTGCATGTCATTGTCATAATTTTCCAATAAAACAATAAATAAACTAGATTTCATGCAGCCCTAAGCGTGTTTAAATATGTGTGTAACCCATAATACACCAAACGAGTTGGCTCGTGATGCCACTGTTGGGATTTTATAACTAGTTAACCATTAACAACCACGAGTACGCAGCGGATATGGATCAAGTATGGTATATATGATTAACACACAATAAATAAACAAAAGGTAAACACGAAAACTAACCCTTAAAGACAACAGTAAATGTAATGAAACAAAGTGGATAAGTTTCCACCTCTATAGTTGCTCATACAACACGTCAAACGAGTATGCCAAGATGCTAGTCTTAACTTCACGTCTTTAACACCATGTGTTCACGTCTCTCATACAACAAGTGTCTCGCTCTTGATATAGAACAATCAAATCCACAAATAGGACTTAACACTGATCGTCCTATATATAAAGGCAATACCAAATTACATCCATATAAAATTCCATGCTAAGCATACGTATGGTATTGGAATGCAAAGTATGCATATGGAATGTAAAAAGTCAAACGCACATAGACTGTATATGATTTGCATGCATGGTCAACATATGGTATTCATGAGAACTCATACATATTCATGCATTCATTATGTTTTATGTGTGCCAAACTCAAAGGGGAAAAGAAAACATGTAATTTGTGTCGTCTGACTTTTATGAATGGGACTATCAGATTATAATGAGGAAGAGTTTATTAGAGTTTGTTGTTTTTTTTGAATGAGATAGGGAAGATGGTATTTATAGCCTTCAAACCCTTATCCTGGTTAAACTAGGAAATCTCTTTTTCATTCTTATCACAACTCATCTTCTCCTTATCTCTAAGAAACAACGAAACTAGACACTTTCTAGAACCTTCATGTGGCCGGCTAACAATTAGACTCCACAAGGTTCGTGTCTTGTCGTTTTAGTCCTTTGGTTTACATAAGAAACGTTCGTAAAGTTTAAACACACTCTAAGTGTCTTAACGTGTGTGCCCCTAATAGGCTCACACATTTCTAGTCGTACACGGCTAGTCCAACTACCACATTCCAACAGAAAGTAAGCTGATAAAAGTGTAAGTGTAGAAAGTAAGCTGATAAAAGTGTAACTTAAGTGTAGAAAAAAGTGGGTATTACTAAAAAATATAACCTCTTATTTAATTATGATGTAATATAGTAAAATTTTATGTTTTGTTATTGTTGTACCGAGTCTCATGATGTTTGATACATGTTTGAAGGTAAAGGAGGAGGGCAAGAATGTTACACAAGAAGTTTAAGCACTTGAATCGTGGTTCCCTTACATTACTTCCAATGAAATGTCCTTTCAACAAGGCACCTTCTGCAAGCTTGCATACGTTAAATTCAGTACTTCATACCAACGAGTTTTACAACATCAACAATGGACTACCTGATAATGCGGCTGTTGGTAAATATCTCAAAAGTTGAACAGGTATGCATATTTCCTTGGTTGCTAATCCATGATTTTTTTTAGTACTCAACAACATAGTAGTAATGAAAGGACCGTTGAAATTGAACACAATATATTGATCATTTGCAAAGAAAGTATTAAAATGTTAGGAGGTACTGTAGTATATGCTAGAGGGAATGCAACTAATGAAAATGTTCATGTTAAACCGTAAGCAGCAAGTGGCTTCAAAAGTACAAAAATTGAACGGGTAAACTGTCGTTTCTTTAAGCTTTACAATTCCATTCTCTTGAAATTTTTATATATGAAATGCTTGATTTGTTTAGTTAAAAATTGTTGCAGCAAGGCGTGCGAGATCCGATGTTGCGTGCTAGATGATCACAGGTGCCTACGAAAGGTTGTCTTTAGTAAAATGGTTACAGGTGCCCACGAAAGGTTGTCTTTAGTAAAATGGTTTACCATATAAACCTTTTATTGAGTAGAAGGAAGAATCACATTATCTAGATACTACTTTCTTCATTATTTTGCATGTAGGTATACAATGGTTCAAGTTCTTATCTTTGAACAAGCGCGAGCAGCCACCCATCCTGCTCGATTTGACAGCTTAAGCAAAGTTTGGTTTTCTATATTTTTCAGGTAGAATTGTCTTGACACAAAGATGATTGTCCACATAGATGTGAAGACTGAAAATATGCTTCTGGGCAAGTCTTGAACTCTAGAAATTGCAGACTCTAGGGTTGCACGCCTAGAAGTATCAAACCTGAACGACATGACTGGAGAGACGAGAACCCTGGGTTATGTGGCACCACAAGTATATAATTAGCATGTGCTCAATGATATTGATCAATTTAACCATTTGATTAACTAAATTCTTTGACCCTGGGTTATACAGCCCATTTGGGATTGTATATACTGGTATATACTCAAAATTGGCATTAAACGGTGTCGATTTTACATTGGGTTTCACTTTTGCGAGTAAAGGTTGTTTGGATTTGAGTATATGATTATTAGGGGTTATTTGTAGCAGCAATTTGTTAATTAGTTTGTATTTTTAGTGGTGAAAATGTTGACGAAGATGTAAGGAGTTTGGTTTCCTTTGACAAAATGACTAGAAGAATACTCACAAATCACGATAACTGTATGTGTGTTTGTAGGTTATCGGTTTTGAACGCCCAATACAGGTTAAGGTAAAAGTAGTTGAAGTGGATCTCGGTTTGAAAGGAGACACAGCGCAAGGTAATATTACTTAACCTTCTCCATCCTATTAGCTAAAAGACTAAAATACCTTCCAAGGACGATGAAAATTGATTTGTCGAGGAGTCAATCAGGTAGTGAGACACATGATGGCATCATGTGCAAATGTTTATGTCTTGAGAGCATGGTAAGCGAGTCTGACATGTTGTGTTTGGGTAAACCACTGAGTTTATGTCACAAGTTTGCATTCTTCGTTTTTTACAAGTTTTTATAAGCCAGGGTCATTCGTTGCTTTCGGAAGTTGGCTTCTTAGGAAAAAAATGATAGAAAAACAGCGTACTAGACGTTCATTATTTCAGTCTTTACTCTTATCTATAATGACACGCTTAAGCTTATGCCGCTAGCTACTGTCTCTGGATAAAAGTAAACTTACATGGTATGTTTGGTTCATTGGCAGGGAGGGCGGAAGATATACGTGAGCTTACAAAAAAGATCATTTTTGCTGAAAGAAGTTCTCGAATAGTTGCTAGAAAACATAGTGAAATTTAAGTACGTTTCCATAGCCATAGTACAGTTATGTAGAATCGGGACCATATGTCGATCAATGTCGACAAGGAAGTGTCAGATGCAACTGTTTATATCTATATGAGTATAAGCTGAGTTTTATGGTCGCGTGTTTACCATACATACAATGTGGACCAACCTTTATGGCATGCTGGAAATGGTAGTTTTTGCATTTCATATGTTAAAATATTTTAGAATTATAAAAAGTTAAGCTTAAAGTTATGTTATTTTTCAGATGTATGGGCCATAATAGAGGTGGGGAGGAAGCAGCTTATGCAAATTTTTGGGTATTGAGATTTACGAATTTGGGAATTTAGGGAAAATGATCGGCGCGATATCCTTCAAGAATGAGAAGGTAAGCATCCTACTAATTGTTTTGTAATTTCTTATACAATAGTAATTTTATGATGATGATGATCATCATCATGTTACCTTAATAAAATGGATTTCTATTTTTTTTATTTTGCTTGCCGTTGTGTTCGGATTTTGACGTTCAGCTGCTATTACACTTGCAGGCGGCTGCCGAGGTTGCGATTACATGTTTTGAGATTTTGGGCTGAAAAGGAGAACATTGGTAGTTTGCCAGTTGTTGCGTTAGGGGCGTTGTCTAGTAGTTATTTTGTGTCGCTGTTAGCGACTAACATTGAACAAACTCTTCAGAAGACTGCACCTTTATATCGAGCTGATTTTGGTCAGGTAACTATTACAGTTCTTTTGTATATACAGAGTTATGGTGGATAACATCTAAAGCGTAGAGTCTTTGTTATAACAGGTGAATTAAGTCATTGCATTAATTTTAAAATTTGGATTATGTTAGTAGATTAGTAGATTACTGTTACAACTTATTTAATAGGTTGATTAGAGTTGTACCGCCACCATCCAAATAAAATGGTCTTTGAATCAAGCCCGGTCTATTAGGTATAGATTCTTTGCAGCATGAATCCTACACAAGTCAAATGGGTCAAAATGGAGTAAATATGATTGTTTTTCTTACCAGGCAAAACTTGATAGCAACCGGACCAAGGCCAACCCCCTATGGCTCATACCATTATGGTATAGTTAACTTCACTTGAACCATAAGGCTAGCGAACTATGCTCCGGTTATAAATGGCAAGCAGAGATATGCTGTCAACAGTACGTCATTTATACTAGCAAACACACCTCTAAAGATTGCAGATTATTTCAAGATCTCGAGTGTGTTTTCCCTTGGAACCATTTCCAACATTCCCAATGGTGGTGGTGGTTACCTTCAAAATTCCATCATGGTTGCTGATTTCCCAGCATACCGTCCTATATTGATGGACACTTTTTTTTGTCATCAGGTAAGCTCAAAGCCTCTTTTTTGGTATGTTTTTTTATAATAGCAATGCGTATTCAGGAAAATCGGCAAATGAACCCTCTGGACATGGCCCTATACTACTATGATCGATTTCATAGATTTATACCAAATCGACCCGTTTTGCCACAAGTCGCAAAAAATTCACTTTTTCTGATCAAAGTGTGTTTTCAATGTTGCAAAAGTGAACATCTCAAAAATGAAGGTGGCTTTGCGACACAAAGTGATTTTTGTATAAAAAAAAGTGTATTTCATAACATGTATCTGAATTTGTTTAAATGGACAGGATGGATGGAGGGGCTGAGCAAGTGATCACACCTGTTTGGTTTATTACAGTTGTTTCAAAGACAAAACCAGGACATTCGAAGATGCCGAAGAAGCACTGCATTGCAAAAAATTATAGTAATTGCAAGGTTACAGGAATTTTCAATTCTGTCGTTGCAAAAGCACACGTTGAAGACCAGTGTGTGGGTAAGCCCTTGATAATATTTTTAATAAGTTGTATGCACAATTCAGTGATCTATTATATATGCTTCATTTTTTTTAAATGGAATCAGTGATCGATTTATGCATACCAGTTTCACAAATGCATATATTAATAATGTTTGAAATAAAACTTCACTTTTTATAATTCGCAAAAAAATAAGCCCCATCGCAACGCGTGGGCTATTATGCTTGTTATTAAACATTAATAACAAAAAAAAAAGAATGAGGCAAATAGCATGGCATTATTATTACTCCGTAATTGTGGGTGCTTTCATACTTTCGGCTCAAAACCTGTATTTTATTGTATCTGATGTTACCAAAAGTGTAAACCATTGTTCAAGTATTTCTGATTTAATTTTCGTTACATATAATATTATACAAAAATATACCTACACACTTTTTAAAGAAAACTTCAAATAAAATTTTTGATGACAGCTAGAATTATTATTGATTTAGGAACAAAAAGTAAAAGGAAACATCCATCCATTGAGTGAAAATGAAAGCAAACAGAAAAGCACTTTACAACATATCTTGTGATTAAACAAGTATAGGAAACCAGATAAAAGAGCCTTGAATACTCATGATTTTATTGCTCACATACATTCATACTATCATATGATTTTTGGTTATGTCACTAAATTTTAAAAGGGTGATTTGCATTTGACATGGATATACTTTTATCGAAAGGATGATAACTTGACTTTCTCTTTGATATGTCATATGAAGTTTTACATTTAATCGTAAATTTATAACTTGCATAAAAAGTATTAGACACGAAGATAACTGGCAAAGCCGGAGCTATATTGTGATTTAGTCATGATAGCTAGAAATCAAGTCTATGATATCCTATTGGTGTGTGGAGCAACAATGTTATTGTAATGTAGAACTAATTAAACAATTGGCTTAGATGTTTAGAATTAGTAGAAACAGCATGAGCATACAAACTTGAATCGTGCATAACTGAGCACGTAACCATTTTGGTACCGTACCGGCACCGTTTACGGAGTACCGGTTTTTTTTCCGACCAAAATATGTAATCCCGATCCCGGAACCGATGAATATATCGGTACCAAGCCGAAATGAGCACCGTTTAGTGTAAAGAATAATCTCAAATTTGACTCTTTCAATCCGTGAATTCGCTATCGAGTTCAATCTTTCTTTAAGCTAATCCTTCTTTAGTTCATCCATATACTCCGTAACAATATTTGATCAGTATAAATTTTTTATCGTTTGTACTGAAATTGTGTATATCAGTATCAACAAGTTTAATAAGTTAATGAATAATGATGCCATGCCATTCACATTACATTGTACACACATAAACGAGTCCCTCATACTTTCTCTAATTCGTCATCTTTTATTTTAACAACAGGTTCTAGTGGGCTAGAATAGCTATTGAGCTAATTATATACAAAATAAAGTATATGTGACACAGTCATTTGAATGCATATTACAAAGTCATTAAAACAATATCCAATCAATCTCGTGTGGTTTGTTTGCAATTGAAACATTGTGTCATACTCTATTACGTCCAATAGTAAACTCAAATTCATGATTCTATAATCAGTTCAACAATGATCAAATCACTCATTTATGTATAAAACAAGCATCTAGTACATCAGTTACACTAAAGCAACAACCTATGTATTCCGGTACCAAACTCGAGAATTCTCGTCTTGGTACCGTACCATTTTTAGTGGTACCGCATTTTTTTTGAGTGAGTTTCAATGTACCGGTACCGTACCGAGTAAAGATACCGGTACCTGTTAGTACAAAAAGCGTTATGGGTTGATAAGATGAATCTAGGTGATTGTTGGGTAGGCCCAATAAGAGAGATCTTATACTAAATCAAGTGAGTGAAATGAGTTCCTGTACAATCTAGGTGATTGTTGCGTATCCGGCTCCTTTCCACAAGTATCCGAAACCTTTCCTTTGCTTAATAGGAATTAGTCATAACTATACTTTGGATGAAGATACTTACCCCCAATTTCTGCATGATAACAATGAGGGTGGGTGCTTATTGTTATATCTTACTTGTGTTTTGCCTTTTCATTACTTTTGCTGACCGTTTTATTCTTGTCTCTTTTTGTGTAGAAATGGATTTGCTCTCCTTTATCCAAACTGCCGATCCTACAAAGGTGAGGATTGGTGAGAGGCAGCGTGCTGAAGGTGAGCCAAAGTTGTTGGATACCACTGTGGGGCGTGTTGTTCCGCTCTTACCGGTTGCACCTGCTCGTGCCTCAAGCGAGCTAGAGGCAAGTGTGGACAAGCTTTTTGACAAACAAAAAGTGGGAGGGCAGCGGTAGTCATGCGGAGCAGGGTGATTCTGTGAGTGGTGGGCATGGTGTTGGTGTTTCGCAAGTTAGTGAAACTGCGAAGATTGTTGCTGAAGACGCAGCTTCTGTGCAACCTAGGCGTCAAAGAAAAGGGGAAACGGTTGTTTCTGATGCCGGTGAACCTTTACATCCCCCTAAGAAGTTAAGGGAAGATCACGGAACTTCAACTGGGCCATCTGTTGCTGGTAAATCTAGGTCCGCGCTCCAGAGATTACTTGCTGGAGCTGTGTTATCAATCAGTGCCTTTATCCAAGGCCGTAGGTTTCTTAAATACCCCTGAAACCCTAACTACTTGTTTCCTTAAGACTCTCTAAAAGCTAAAGTGATAAGTGTTATCACTTCCTAGGATATCTCATGCATATCCCTATCACTTAACTAACTTTTACTATCAACCCGGAGTAAGCATAATACTACCAGGACTAATATTGTTCTACCAGCAGGAATAACTTTTGTTCTACCAGTACTAACTATAACATTATCCTTACCAGTAGGAACTACATACCTACCAGCAGGAACTGTTTACTCTACCAGTAGGAACTACATACCTACTAGTAGTAACTATCTATTACAAAATTCCTAACAATACCGTAGGTGGATTTTCTGGCCTTACTGGTATTGACTTCCTTGTTGGCGGTATTCGTACTGTTGTTAGCCCTGACACGGATCTTCAGAAAGTGTATGTACCCCAATGGAGTGTCACCAATGGTTCTTGCTTAGATGATGGTCGTACTTGCCGCGAGATGGTGGATGATTTTGCTCCTCCTAAGTTTTTTGCTTCAATCCGTAGGATGAAACACGATGAACTTTTCACAGAATTCAATGTAGGGGCTGCTTGCCAAATATCTCTTAGCGCTGAAGTGAGAATGCGTACTGAGTTTAATATTAGAGAGAAAAGGAGATTGAGTGCTTTTGTTGAAAATAAAAATTCATTGCTGAAGGCCAGGGATGAAGAGGTTGCGAGTCTCAAGGCTCAGTTGCTAGTGAAGGAGGCAGAAGCCGCGAAGGTTATCCGTCTCCGTGCTGAAGTTCAAACTTTGGTGGATCGTAATACTGTCTTGGAGGGGGAGAAAAGTGAGCTTGATGTTAAAGTGGCAGACCTTGCGACTACTGTTAAAGTCAGGGAACAAGAGGTTGCTGACTTGGACGTCGTGGTTACTTCTGTTAAGGTTCATAATGACAATCTTTTTGACCAGGTACGCATGTTTTCACTTAAGTTCCTTTCCTTTTTTGTTTATATTCCACCGTTCTCCTATTTTTATATTTCCCCTCAATTTCAGGTGCTACGCTGGAGGTTTCCTCTGCTGGAGTTCAAGAAAAGTCACGGCGTATGAGAATTTCATAGGCCAGCTTGAGAAGTTCCAGGATGACCGGATGAGGGAGATGAATGAGAAATTTGATAAGCTGGATACTGATCTTGTTGAAATGGCCCTTCACTTGGAGGAGAGATTTTACCCACATCTTTTTACTACCATTTCTGGGCGTCAATGGCTTCTTACCCATGGCTTAGAACTTGTTATCGCCAAATGCTTGAATTCTACTGAGTATCTTTCCTCTCTTAGAGTGGCGATTGGTAAGGCTGTTGAGAAGGGTATGCAGGAAGGATTATCTGCTAGAATCACCCATGGTGCGGCGGGTAGAGTTTTGACCGATGTTGCCGCATATAATCCATCTGCGGAGGCTGATTATCTTTCTGCTTTGCATCGTCTTCAAAGTGTCAACTTCTCTTTAATCACAGAGTCAAAATCCAATAAAGATGCTAGCATTGATACTATTATGAACCTTCTCCGTTTGGAAGATAGCCTTGCCGAAAGGTTGGGGTTCTGACTGAGTCGCAACCTCGTGTTGATCAGTTGATGGTTCCCATACATCATTCCCCGGATCAACGTGTCATTGGTGCTTCTGGTTTATCACTCTCGTTAGATGTCTCCAGTTCCCGGGTTCAAAGGATTAGAGAAAACATTGCCAACCATAGGTCAGCACTCCGTGAAGTCTTTGTTCCCTTATCTGAACCCTTGTCCGCCGCAGCTTTAACGGGCACGGAAGTTATATCCGCCACTATTGATACCTCTACAGCCCCATCTACTACTCTTGCTTTTGTAAGCATCATTACTCCTATTTCTATAGAGGATTATGAGGTTGCAGGTACGGGTGGTCAGGAAGCCGTAAATGAGAGCGTTCCGAATGATGTTACTGGTGGGAATGTTAATCCCTTTTCCCAATTTTGATGATGTAGAGTTAAATGTCTCTCAGTAGCTTGCTATAATACTTAGGCTTGGTCGTATGTGAGCTTTTTGTTGTAGCCCCTTATGTATGAACAATTTTTGGTAAGTGTTTTTATTCGTTTCGAATGTCGTGGTTGCTTGTGACCTTTCTGCGTGCGGCGGATTACACGTGTATTTTTTAATGTCTTTGTATTTAACCATGGCTTTTGCTATCTTTTTTAATATGATGATATGTTCATTCTGATAGTCTTTGTTTGAATATTTGTGGGTTATTCTCCCTATGTTGCTATCTTTTTTAATATGATGATATGTTCATTCTGATAGTCTTTATTTGAATACTTGTGGGTTATTCTCCCTGCTATCTTTGAATATCACTATTGTGCACTTGTGATGATAGGCTTAGTGAAACGTTCGTGGAACATTTTTCCCAGTATTGGGCTTGCAATGCCTCTTATATACTTTTGAGTGAATTGTTAGGTTACTCATCCTTTTGTTATACGGAGTAACATTAATTGGGTCGTGCCCTATTGCGTGCGCGTCTTAATCACAAATATAATAATTTTTCAAAGTAAATGACAAGAATTTAAAGTAAAAGTTGTGAAGGTAGCTAGGCTCCACTTTTTATTTAAGAAAACATTACAATGCATAGAGAAGATAGATTGGACTGCATTACCCCCACTGCGGAGTCCGCATGGGTGGATTACTTACATTCGGTGAACGTAACACTTCTTAAGGTTGCTGATATTCTAAGTCCGCGGGAGTTGCTTCCCGTCACGGTCTCTTAACTTGTATGCGCCCTTTCCAAGTGCTTTCGTGACCTCATATGGTCCTTCCCATTTTGGTCCTAGCTTCCTTGTGTCCTCCGCACGGCTTGCATCATTGTTGCGGTACACCAAGTCTCCTGGTTTAAAGCTTATACTGCGGACTTTGGAGTTGTAATACCTTTCCATCTTTGCTTTGATTTTTGCTTCTCGAATAGCTGCTTGCTCTCTTTTCTCCTCTAGTAGGTCAAGGTTGATTTCTAGGGCTTCATCATTTTGTACTAAGTCTGCTTCCGTTGTCCTTAGTGTGGGCATGCCGATTTCTGCTAGGATGACGACTTCCGTTCCGTATGTCAACGAGAATGGGGTGTCTTCGTTACTAGATTTAATCATTATGCGGTGTGCCCATAGAACATGAGGAAGTTCTCCCATCCAGTTTTTGCTCCTTTTGTCCAACCTAGCTTTTATCCCTTCTCCAAGACTACGGTTGCCCTTTCCACTAAACCATTAGTTTGTGGATGCTTAACAGAAGCAAAATGTTGGCGGATACATAATTTCTCGCACCAGTCCTTGAACGAATTGTCTTGGAATTGTTTTCCATTGTCCGAGATGATTTCACCTGGGAGTCCAAATCTACAAACGATGTTATCCCACATGAATTTTTTGATTTGGTTGCCAGTGATGGTCGCCACTGGTTTTGCTTCAATCCACTTCGTGAAGTAGTCAATAGCTACGATCAGGAATTTGACTTTTCCAGGTCCTTCGGGAAAAGGTCCAGTGATATCAATACCCCACTTATAGAATGGCCACAGAGACGTGATTGGGCTTAGCTTTTGCTAAGGACTTCTTGGGACAGGCTTGTGAACTTGGCAGTCTTGGCATGCCCTTATCAGCTTTCTTGCGTCCTCGTACATGGTTGGCCAATAATAACCAATCCGCAAGGCTTTCGCCACGACAGATCGTGTACCAGCATGCATGCTGCAAGACCCCTCATGTATCTCTCTTAGAACATAATTGGCTTAGAGTGGTCCTACGTATTGCAGCCATAGTCCTAAGAAAGATTTTTTTGTAGAGTGTCCCATTTATTATAGAGAACTGCCATGACTTGCGTTTTACTGTTCTTGTTTTTTTTACTTCTACTGGCAATGTTCCGTCCATGAGGTATTTGAAGATGGGAGTCATCTATGTATCCCCTTCTTCTACTACTGCCAAAACTTCCACTGCACTTATCGACTTTTCCTTTAGTTCCTCCACCAGCACTTGTTTACTCAAATGTGCAAAGCTTGTTGATG
Source organism: Tanacetum coccineum (assembly GCA_026074375.1). Lineage (NCBI taxonomy): Eukaryota > Viridiplantae > Streptophyta > Magnoliopsida > Asterales > Asteraceae > Tanacetum > Tanacetum coccineum. The sequence goes on along the minus strand of BQNB010133750.1, from coordinate 6,617 downwards.
CTATTTTGCTTAAGGCATCTGCCTTTTTGTTTTCGCTTCTATGAACCTATTTGATTAAGAATGCTTTGAAGCTGTTGGTGAGTGTTTTTACCTTCTCTAAATATCGAACCATGTCGGTTTCTTTTGCAACATATGTTTCATTCACTTGATTAGCCACCAACCATGAATCAACATTTGCTTAGAGGTTTTTTACACCCATTTGCTCCGCGATCTTTAGTCCGGCAATCAAAGCTTCATATTCTGCTTCGTTGTTTGTTGCATCAAACCTAAATCTTAAAGCGTAAGTAAACTCCATCCCTTCCGGGTTTGTAAGTATTAGTCCTGCCCCGAAACCGTCTGTGCAGGATGATCCGTCCGTAAACAAGATCCATGGTTTGAGGAGTTCCTCCTCTTCTCCTATTATAGTATCCAGAGATTCCTCTTCTGGTAGTTCGACTATAAAGTCTGCCAATATCTGCCCTTTGACCAATACTCTGGGTCTGTAATGTATCGCGTATTCTCCCAATTCAATGCTTCATTTTTGTAGCCTTCCTGCTACTTCTGGTCTTGATAATACCTGTTGTATCGGTTGGTCCATGACGACTATGATTGGGTGTGCCTGGAAGTACCACTTTAGGCGCTTACTGGCATGAACCAAAGCCAACACTAATTTTTCCATAGACGTGTAGTTTACTTCCGGACCCCTTAACGCTCTGTTGACAAAGTATATAGGCATTTGCTTAGCTTCCTGTTCCATCATTAGGACTGCACTTACTGTTTCTTTTGCTGCCGCCAGATAGACGATAAGCTCCTCTTTTTCCATTGGTGCGACTAACATGGGAAGTTCGGCAATTAGTTGCTTCATTTGCTTGAACGCTTCTTTCGCTTCCGTAGTCCAATAGAAATCGCTTTTCCTCGTGCATTTTTTCAAAGTTTTAAAGAATGGTAATGATTTCTCTACTGATTTGGCTAAAAACCGGTTCAGACTTGCGAGCTTTCCATTTAACCTTTGCACATCCTTTAAGCACTTTGGGGATGGAAGGCTTAGAACAGTATCTACTTTGTCCAAACACACTTTCAGCCCCCTGGTACTAACTTTGTACCCTAAAAACATTCCTTCTTCTATTCTAAAGGTGCACTTCTTAGGGTTCAACTTCATGTTAATTTCTCTTAGAGTTTGGAACATTTCCTCCATATCTCTAACTATTTCATCCTCCGTGCGGCTTTTGATAACAAGGTCATCTACATATACTTCAAGGTTTCTGCCGATCTGTTTATGAAATGCTTTATCCACCAAACGCTGGTAAGTGGCTTCGGCATTCCGTAGGACAAAAGGCATCTTTGTATAGCAAAATATTCCTTGGCTCGTGATAAAAGCTGTTTTTTCCTCATCTTCTTTTGCCATTTGTATTTGGTGATAGCCTTTGTATGTGTCCAAGAAGCATTTGAAAGGGAATCCACACAGGGACTCTACCTTCCAGTCTATTTCCGGTAGCGGATAACCGTCTTTTGGGCATGCTTTGTTTAAGTCTTTAAAGTCTACACACATCCTCCAACTGTTGTCGTGCTTCTTTACCATTACTGGATTGGACAACCAGTCATGGTAGTGTACTTCCCTCATGATTCCTGCTTCTACTAACTTTCCTACTTCTTCTTGTATTGCCTGGTTTCTGTCAGCCGCTTGCCCCCTTTTCTTTTGTCTAATTGGAGAGCATCCCTTCCGCACATTTAAACGGTGCTCCGCGATGTGCCTTGGGACGCCAGTCATGTCCGCAGGCTTCCAGGCGAAAACATCCAAGTTTTGTTGGAGCAGGCTACACAACTTGTTGCGACCTTCTTCTGTGAGAGTGGATCCGATCATTATAGTTTGTTTCGGATATTCTGGGTTGATTGCCACTTTGATCCTTTCTTCCACCGTTGGTTTGTTGGCCGGGAGGGTTCTTTCAGGTCCGGAGACCATTGCGCACTCAAGTGGCACTAACCTGCTGCTTTTTAAAGTAATTACCCCTCCTTCTACCGGGATCTTCAGCATTCCGTGAACTGTCGAAGGAACTGCTTGCAATTTCTTAACCCCCAGTCTTCCAATAACTCCATTGTATGGGGATAGTGACCTTACAACTACAAAATTCATCAAAGCTGAAGCGGAATGCTCTTCGTCTCCAATTGTTACCAGTAGTTGTATTTTTCCTATCGGCCATATTATTTCACCACTGAATCCAATCAAAGGGGTAGTGGCTGGTATCAATTGTTTTTTATTTCCAGACGGAGTCTGCTAAAGCAATGCTCGTACAGAATTTCTAAAGCTGATATGCCGTCTACGTACATACGGTGCATGCAGTGGCCTCCTATTTCCGCCTCGATGATCATTGGACCTTCCGTCCCTTCATCTTCCCCCAATGGTGGAAAAGAGATTTCTGAATTAGGAGAGAAACTCTGCGTAATTCTTTGTCTAGCCACCCTTTCCCAGGGCTGAACCATTAGGATAGACATCGCTTTATCCTTCCCAGCAGTTTCTCCTTTCTTTGTCACCTTAGGTTGCTCTTTTCCGTTATTTTGTTTGATCTCTTTAATCAAGTATGATAACTTTCCTGCTTTGAGCATTTCTTTGATCTGTTTCCTCAGGTGCATACATTCGTCTGTGTTATGCTCTACTTCTCCATGGAACTCGTAAAATTTGTTAGCATTTCTTTTTTCTACCGGGGTTGTCATTGGTTGCGGAGCTTTGAATTTTCATTTGTCTAAAGCAAAAATTTCTTTGGGAGTTTTTGTAAGTAGTGCAAAACGATCTTGCTTCCTTTCTGACCTTTGTTGGTTCCGGAAGCCTCAGTTTTTTAAATTTTGCTTTACATTAGCTTCCTGATGTTTCCATGACGGGAATGCCTTCTTCCGTTCATAATTGGAGGCGGCTACTTCTCCTCGAAGAAATGTTGTAGTTACCCTCATCATTTCGTCTACTGACTTTGGGATTTTGTCATGTAGTCGCTTGATTAGCTCAGGATTGGTGATCCCGTGTATGAATTCGGAGATTTTCATGCATTCCGGAGCTCCCTTTACGTCCCTACACTTAAGCTTATACCTCCGCATGAACTCTTTCATAGACACCCCGTCTCTCTGCCTGATGTTATGGATTTTGACCGGGTCTTTAATGCATTTCTTCTGCTGGAGGTAGTTTTCTAAGAATGCTTTATTTAAGTCGTCATAGCTATCAATTGTTTCCTTGGGAAGATCATCAAACCATACTCTGGCATTTCCGGTAAGTGTAGAATTGAACATGTTGCACCATGTTGGCATTGCACATCGCTCTGTCTTAGTAGCTGACTAGAAAATCTTTAAGTGATCCTCTAGGTCTTCGCTTCCATCATACGTTTTGATATGACTAGGCATTCTGGTTTTTGGGAAATCAAAGTAACGAATCCGAGGAGTGAAAGGATCTGTTTCTTTACATACCCATGGTTAGGATAGGTCGTCCTCAACGCTCGACTTTGGCCTTTTTAATTTTGATTTCCAATGACCTCCAGCGCTACCTTCACATTCTGACAACTCATATGTTCTTCTCGAGGATACCCTTTTGTTTTAACGCCTCTCAGAAGCGGGCTCCATTGTTCTTGATCGAGAACTTTGGTGGCAGCTTTCAGTGTCTTTGTGGCTACTGTGGTACGACCGACGCCTTGAGTCGTCTGTGTATACGGACACACTTTTCCCCTTATCTCTGAGCCTGTGGAATACACCTTTTTCTAACCTTTTGAACACCGCTTTCCTTTTCGAACCCTTTTTCTTAGGTGACTCAGAGCGGCCATGTCTCGGCTTAGGGCTTTTGGATTTGTTGCGGACATACCTTGGTCTGAGCCTTTCCTTCAGACCCCTTCTTCTGATGGGTACCCCTGACTCGAAATGATGTAGGTCTCCTCAAAGTTGAGACGAGCTTTTACTGCCTTAAGCTTTTCCTGTTACGCCTTCTCTTGGTGCACTTTTTCAGCTATGATTGGTAAAATCTGATGATAGTTCCTGTCGCAATATTCTCGCAAGGCTTCATCGGAAATAGGCTTGCCTAGATCTTACGGAACTGGCTCTTTCCCCAGTGTATTCCTCACGACGGACGTGGGCTGGCTAAGGGGAGTTTGTTCGTTGGTGCTCATGGTGAGTATTTTAGGAAACACGGTTGTATTCGTGGTCCTACTGATGGCTCCAACTTGTTAGTACAAAAAATGTTATGGGTTAAAAGGATGGATCCAAGTGGTTATTCGGCTGGGCTGATGGATGTGATCTTGTACTAAATCAAGTGATGATTATGATTTCCTGCACAAATAAAGACAAACCGTTAGTATTATCGTGGGGACAGACCCCGCGATTAGACTCCGGCGTAAGAGTAAGTATTCATGTTTTGTCAGAGAATATCAGAGTATGTGTGTGTGTAGAATGTGGTCAGAAAATCATACCTTTTGATGTGACAGAGGTCCTATTTATAAGTGAGTGAAATACTAGGTTTTCCTAGTATTTCGCATGTACCTGTTAGTGGGCCAAAGTGGGCCCCCTGTCTGGCAAGGGTCCGCAGTAATCGTGTTCTTGCGGACGTGAGTTCCCTTCCGTGGATGTTTCTTAGTCCGCGGAAGGTTTGTCATGTCCGGCTTAACTCTTTCGGGTCGTGCCAGTATGGGACTAGGCTTAATCTTGGCCCATCATTTTTAGGTTGCTTTTAGTTGGGCCTGGAGCCCATTAAGTTAATATGGTTCATGCCTAAAGGCCTGGTAAACCTATTATACGTCATCATAATGCATTTTTATTTTATTATTTTTCTACCTGATGCAAGCAGAAAACTCGTCATAATCAGATCAAAAGTGATCACCCTAAATCAACTATTAGAGATATTTGTGAAATAAAAGAATTCGTTTTATTGGGATTTATGAAAAGTATGCGAAAGCTCATATCTCAATAGTGAAAATGGTAGTTGCCTATTTCTTTCCCTTTCAAAAAGTAGTTTCTGGATTCATATTTTTACTGTTTTTATTTTCAATTATATACATAGGGCACTCTGGAATACCTAGACTCGCAGTAGCATCTAACAAATTCGTTGAAGATAATAAATTAATGCTTACCAGAACTACTGGGTCGTCTTGCTTAGCCCGATATAGAATCCAAAACCTAAAACGTAAACAGACCTCAAGTTGGATTTGTAAAACGTCTATTGTCGTCTACTTTAAAGTGACGGGTAACTGCAGGTAGATAAGAACCATATATGGGTCATCTTCCTGATATTGCCACTGGTTTATATCAAATAAAAAAACAACAATTGAAGATAAGAAGAGTTAGACGAAACTAAAAATCTACGGTAACGAAAGATCAAAATGCATAAGGAAAACACAAACCTATTAAATAACCAACAATGATAATGTTTAGATGACTTTGTACAATCTGTGTATCCTTGACTCCTGCTATAACATTAGCAAAATCAGACATATACGCAACACAAATGGCCTTAATATTTGAATTCTAATGTAATGGAATGTAATGGAAACATATCACACACCATAATTGCCTGAATGTGCAAAAACTTTTTGGTTTGGTCTGTCTAGCAAGTTCTGGAGGCACCGGACTATTGCTCTGCATAAGCATCTACTTGAGATAATAAAACACATTAGTATCATCAAGAGCCAAGAAAGTAGTAGTTGTTCTTGTGTTCCCTGCACGCCTTGTACATGTTACTGTTCAAAATTCCTAGGCATATCATAGTTTATAACATGAGGGCCACAACAGGCAATATGTTAGCAAAAGTCATAAAGAGTCAGGCCTGGTTAGGTTGGTCAGGTAGCACTTCTTAATTCATTTTTATGACTTTTGACACATGATTAATGTATCACAACAACTATATCTTTTTAAAAATATCTAATTTGTTTATATGTACCAGCTTAAGAAGTTGAAAACAGCCTAAAAACCTATGGGAGACTTTAAACCATCTTGACATGTTCAATCTAGGTAAAATTTAACATTCAACCTATAAGAATCTAAACATATTACAAACCAGACAAATACGATGTACTTGACATCTCGAGTTCATGATGTTAGAGTACATGCTATAAATCCTGTCTGGTGCCATCCTGTAATATCAAAACATTATACACAATCAACAACATGAAATATTCAAAAATTGACGAAATAATTTTGAAATTATAATCTTTACTCACTTTGGGAGGAGGGAATGCAGTATAATCGAGACTGTAAGAAAAGAGCAACAGCTGCAAAGAAAATTCCAAGTGGAGGCTTAGATGATGGGAAAGCTTCAAGATATCAAGAAGGATTCTTTTGCTTGCAAAAATCCACTCAGCATATACATCGTGGACAACAATTATTTTGCATTAATATAAACAAATAAAAGCAAAGACAAAGTTTATATGTTAAGCTATGAAAACAAATATGAACCTTTCCATCACAAGATGCAAGAAATTTTAGTCTGTCAGTTTCCTTGGGATCAAAAGCATGAGCAGCTAGAGCAAGCAACGCTAACTGAAAGACGTAACGAAAACTCCATTAGTAAAAAGTTAAACATGTGATGAAAATTCAATAACTTTTTTAAAAATCAGCGTTATTATGTAACCTTTTTGGGAGCATTCAATAGATCTGCGTAGCTTGTCAATGCCTTTCTT
>BQNB010133749.1:0-18416 GCA_026074375.1 Tanacetum coccineum | reverse complement strand
TTTTAAAATATAATGGTATCCCACATAATGTGTTGAAGGGGAGCTATCAGAAAAATGAATTCATGCAATATCATGGTATAATTTTTCTCCCCGTGGAATTTTCTCATGTCATAAATTTTAATCAATTGGTATTTCAAATACTAGTTTTATTATTTAAAATAAAGGGAGAAAATGTGATTAAAATGTGATATAGAAGAATGTAATCTTTAAGACTCTAAGTGTAACTCTTTCCTTTGTGTGCAAAACAATTTCAAATCTCGGTGTACATGTGTAGGGGAGTATTTAAAAATGTCTACATCAAAGGTTTTATGGTTCGATCTCTATGCCCACAACCAATTAACCCACGACGTCAATGAAGTCATAAGGTGGTTAAGGTTAGGTATAAGTCCTATGATCCAACCAGAACCGGGGGATCTACCCATGGACATTCCATAGTTAGATTAGAAGTCCTTAGGTATGATTGGAGAAAAATGAGAATAAGGGAATAATGTCGACTAAGGTTGAGCTAACACTAGAACAATCACAAAAAGGTGTTAGTGATGACGTCTTGGTAAGCATTGAAGGGGTTGAAAAATGAAAAAGAAATGTATAGATAAAGGGTGAAAACAAAGCAGCCCTCCACACAACTTAGGCAGAAACCGAGTCAATACATAATCTATCAAAATCACAATGATGATTGTTGATATTAAATAAAGCGGTCATGGACCAGTGATGCAATGAACAACCCTTCCCAGCCATTCGAGTTTCTCTCAAAAGAAACTTGTCTCATTTGTCACGGAGATACACACGTTATCTATTGACATCTCACTCCGAGATTGTTAATATTGAATAGGTGGCAGTCTGCTCCAGCCTCCGATTACTAAAACCAAAGTGCACAAATCGAGTCTAGAGCCAGAAGAGATCAAATTATAAATCTCATTAGGACACAATGTCAAAATACACTTGTTGAACACCATAAAGTTCACAAGCTGTAACAAAGAGTCCTACGCATTATCCTTGAGATCTTTCCAGAACATCCGAGTGATACTTAAGTATTCACAGTGAAGATGGAAATCCTGCTTGAGCCAACATCAAACAAGCTCTTGGTAGGTGACTTGCAAGATTCTATATGAATCGAACTTGTGACAACTGGATATCGATTTGGTCCAGTATATGAATTGATGACTTAATCAGAAAGATAGTAACTATCTGATTCACTCTTACCGTGTTGTCTGCTTTGAGACGCTCCGGTAACAAGAACGGCTAGTACAGCTGCGAAACCCTATCAAGAAGATTCAAATGAATTCTGTCTGATCATAAGCAGTATTTATACTGATTAACGGGGAACCATGGTTATTGCAACCGTATTCGACGAAGTGACAAAGACACTTTCGTCCATATCTGTTGTTTATCACTAACCTTTTAAATGCAGATTCAATCGTCGGTGTTGCAACCATGTACCAGCGAAGTCGGATTCATTACCACATACTCATACTCGAGCTCTAAAAGTCAATCATTTAGCATCAAGATTGTTGATCCTAAACTTCCTCAAAGATCTTCAAAGTCAAATCAAGAATCGCATTTTGGGGAGATTGTTAGCCTTATGTTCATATAAGTCAAACAAGAATGCAATAAGTATGAGTATGTCGGTCAAGAGCACAAGTTGATCAAGAAAGTCAAATCAAGATGATTCAAGTCAAGGAGATGATGCAAGATTAAAGATCTCAAGAACTCAAAGTCAAAAGACATAGGCTCAAGATCAAGATCACATATACGACACCGAAAGAATGTTATCGGTTGTCTTAAGCATGAATGAACAAAGCCATTACAAACAAGAAAAGACAAAGACAAGACCAAATAAGGCAAAGCTCAAACGTCATATCTTCAACAGTGGGGAAGATAAAGTCAAATCAAGATAACCTCCATCAAGAACGTCAACGTTAGGGAGATCAAAGAAGACCTCAACATTGGGGGAGATTGTTAGCCTTAATTTTATATAAGTCGAACAAGAATGTTATCGGTCTTATTAGTCGTAATTAGTCTTGTTAAGTAATAGGCTAGTCGGGTTCAACGGGCTTGGATTGTAATCTAATATTGTCTGTGTTTCGGGCTCAAAGCCCAAGATATGCCAAGCCCGACCCAAGTAACAAGCCCATACGCCACTTAGTGGGTTAAGGGTATAAATAGGACCCTCTCCACACATGGAGAGGGTGTTGGTTGCCATTTCTTGTATGTGTAATCATCCACTCCTCTTTTTCTCTCTAATCTAATCTTCCATCTTTGTTTCTCTCTCTACTTTTCTTTCTTTCTTTCTTTTTTTCTCCTAGCTTATTGCTTATTTGGTATGGCTTATTGTTGTGATATGGGTTAAGTTTTGGGATAACACAACCACTAGGGAAAGAATCAACGATGCCCTGGACAACGTTGATGCCATTCGTGAAAGTTTCAAAGGGGAACATCTAACCAAGGAGTACCCTCTCAAAAAGGTGGACGAGGCAATCAAGCATATCAGATATATGGAATCCTTGGAAGAAATCATCATCAAATTTTGTGAAGACACAATTAAAAAATAGACCGTGAATGATGAAAGGATGAGGAAGATCCTTGAAAACATTGAATCAAACATAATGAAACTTAAAACTACAACAAAGAACCTACAGGAAAAAGCTTATCAATTAACCCATAAAGTCCTCACTAATACAGGAGAAAAAGTCAAGGCAATAACAACAATATGTAAGGAAAACATGAAGGAGCCAATTCCTCGTGACTTATCACCTATGTCATTTCTAGGACATTTGAAGGAACAAATGGATAGCCCTTACAGAACTCGCTAAACCGTTCGCATGATTGGAAATCCTAAGGAAATTCATAATACGAAAGCTTAGGAAGATGAAGGGGATATGGATGTCAGTTGGGACATTACAAGCAAGGATGTAGAAAGGCTAAAGCACTTTCTAACACCTACCATATACACTTTACCCAACATTGAACCAGTAGTGCAACCATATATACCACTAGGACCAGTCCCTGATAAGGATAAAATTATAAGGGAAAAGGAATATGATTATGATATTCCTCTAAATGATAGCGTAATGCAACCCTTGACCCTCAGATGGTTCAAATCACACCACCTGAAGATGATTATGTAGCACCGGCTACAAATCCTATGTCTAACAAACAATTAAACAAATTCGAGGAAGAATTTTCTAATATTACAAAGGTTGCCAAAAAGGAATATGATAACCCTGTTATAAAGACGTATGATTGTGAGACCTTAATTCGGAAATTACTACACCAAGTAAGCCAATCATCAAGGGAAATGAAATCTCAACATCAGTATGGTTCTAATTTGTCATTCCCCTAGCCAGTATCAAATTATGGTGTTCATTGCTACTCTCACTCGCACTTAATATCAAGTGAGGGAAGGAACACCTTATTACTTGGCAAATAAGGATGGAGTCAAGCTCGTGACTCAAACAAAAATAAGCGCTTTATTGGAGACACCCCATGACTATCTTTCATTCTGCATATTAGTTGGTTTGTATGTTTTCAACTTTGTTTTGCAGGATCCAGGAACTAGGAGGCATTTATCGAGAACGGCTCGACTCATAATCATGTGGTAACTAGGCTGAATCTGCAGCCGTTACGGCGTAACAACTTTAGTTTAAGCCGTAACCATTATAGTTACAACATAACCCATTTCACGATTACATCGTAACTCTTTAAAAACTTAAAAATTTTCATACCATTTGATTACGACGTAACTACCAGAGTTACGCCGTAACCTCCTTCTGAAATCTTAAAAATTTAAGTTTTAAACATGTCTAAACCTTGTATACGTAAATGGAATTTGTGGGTATGTTCTCTGGAAGCCCTCATGAGACTAAACTCATCCACTTGGGCCATCAAGTGGTTTAAAAGGCTTGTTGCATATCCTAAATGCAACCGTGATTCCTACAAAAGTAAGTTAGGTTTGTATTTTCTGTACACTTCATAATTCTTGTAGAATGATTTTATGCTTTGGTTTGTTCTTGTGTTTACAGGGGATAAAGAGCTTGCGGGAAGACAGAGATAATCTAAAAGATTTTCGTCAAATTTCAAATCTCGAAGCAATGCTTAGGGAGTTTCTTGTCTTAATTCTACTATTTCCTTTTTATTTCATTTCCTTAATGTACAATAGGGACATTGTACAAATCAAGTGGGGAGAGGGGAGTAGAATTAATACTTGATGTATGTTTTGCCTTCGATTTTTTAGTTTTCTTTGAAAATTATGCCAATTTTAAAATTTTTGACAACTTTCTCTTAAAGAACTAGAATTAATCTTTGCCGAATGCACATTACCCTTTATTATTACTTGGTGAGATTTAAGCCTAATGTTCCATTTCCATCATATTACTCAAAAATCCACCAAAATATTGAGTGTGCCGGTAGTATTGTAGACTTTAGAACTTGTCATGTACATCATTTCGAGAACTAATTGATTAGCAAGAATAGATAGTTCAAGAAGGCAACACTTAGGAAATCACCCAAATAGCCTATATGTGTGTGTTTATCGACTTGTTACACTGACTTGTTGACCTCCCGTGATAAACCCTTTTGTTGCACTCATTATTAGTGCAAGATGCCCCTAAATCACTCATGTTAAGTAAATCTACGTTTCCACCTTACTCTATATGTTTCGTTACACCATTTCACCTTAACCTACTCTGTAGTTTTTATTTTCTTTGTGTTGAAATCTTTGGCTACTTAAGTTCATGGTTCGGGGGAATGGGAACAAAAATTGTATGCATTCGTGGAAGACCAACCAGTTATGATCTATAAACACCCCCCTGTATCACCACTTTCGACGTTGTTTATCTCAAGTGGGGGGATGTGCGTATAATATCAGATGTTGCAGGGGAAATAATTAAAGATATAAACTCCTGTGGCATTTGCATATTTATCATGAATAAAATGAAGAAAAGAGGGTGCAACAAAAAGTCACCCATGTGCCAAAAATGTAAAGATGGTGAAAAATAAAAAATATATAAAAAATGGAGCTAGTAGCCCATTATTGCACCAAGACATCTCAATTATTATAAAGAATGGAGCTAGTAGCCCATTATTGAATATTAGATTTTCAGATTTAGACTCTTGGACCCATGGATGGATAGTAGCTAGTTATGACAACCTTAGACTATTTTAGACTATTTGTTTTGTGTTTTTATAACCATTAAATGTGTATCTCATGTCTATCCTAACCCCTTTATCACCCTTTAAAACCATATTACCCTTGTTGCCTTCAAGAATTATTTAGACCTTAATTCTAACTGGTGCAAATTTGTGTACTTTCCAAGCTTATGATAGAATCCATGCTATGACTGTGCAATTGAGCGATCACCCCAAAAATGAAACACTTAGACTAGTGGAGAGTTGAGTGACTTTTTATCCCCTTTTTGTGAGGTGTTTGGCTTTGATGTTTTCTAGCATAAGAATTTTATAGATTTATTTCTTGAAGTTATTATTGAGAAATCTTTTTATAAAATGTTCTAACAGGTTCTACTTGAGGGCAAGCAGAAGTCAAGTAGGGGGATATTTGATAACATCAAATATTTAATACTTTTTAATAGAAAAATACCCCCTATATTACCTGCAAATGTTTCACTAATACTCGAAAACGAGATATTTTCTATCATTTTGTAGTTTTCAGAATGATCAACCATCCCCTTCCCATGCGGAAATGGGTAAATATACATGTGTTTTTGTCCCCTAAGTAGTTTATGGAGTGGGCTAACATTGGGTGGAAGACTGGGCCCAAACACCATAAGTCATACGATTAAATATTAAGGCTAAACGGAGCTAACCTATGCTAGACAATACAACGGGGTGACCCAGAGGTCTTTTACAGGATTTTCATAATCCTAACAATCTCCCCCTAAGGGAGGTCACCCTAGAACATACTAAATTGTAATCCTAGCTATCTATGAAATTGATCTTTATAACTCTGGCTCGTTGTCTTTTTGATTCTTCAAGATTAGTCCTCTGTACTGCAAGTAAGTGATCTTGAGTCTTTGTTCCTTAGACTTGTGTGAACTTATGAGCGTTTCTTTGAGACATCCATCATCTAGTAGTAATCTCTTAATCATCCTTTTTGTGAGTATTGCCCTTCATGTGATTTGTGAACCTTCCTTGACCCGCATAGCTCGACACTTTTCTGGATCATGACAAATAATCTCATTTAGAGTTACAGAAGCTGTGTTATAGGTACTTTCAATTGTCATGAATTCTTTAGATTAGTAACATTAAGTGTGAAAGTGGGTTGTGAAATGACTCCACTAGTAACGAGGTATCTCCATCTCCTGTCATTAACTGACTTGTAATAAAAATAGTTAGCAATAAAGTAGGTGTAGATCTAATATAGGCTTGTCATTACCGCTCTGAGTCTGTTGGATTTACCTTGGATTCGTGAGGACTCAACCTGTGATTAGGTAGATTCATCTTAAGAAGAATCTCCTTGACAAATTAAGATAAGTAATCAATCATCTAATGTACAACACAATCAGAATGCACCATAGCTTGCTTGTTCTCTATTATCGGAACGTCTCCAAAGCAGACAACCTGATAAGAGTGAATTCGTTAGTTACTGTCGTAAACGAATTGATGAGAAAAATTGATTTTGACAATTCAATTGACGTATAACTTGAGAAAGTATTTTTTGTGACAAATCAAGAGTGTTTTTATAGCACAAAATCAAATTTCATTAAACCACATTTGGTTTTGAAAGATATACAAAGTCAATGTGCGTCAAAAATCATTGTTGAGCACACGAATAATATTTCAAAAACTATTCGTCAATTCACATGCCTGGGAAACAAGTTCGATTCATAGAAGAATCGCACCAGCGTTGCTTTTTCCATTTGTCACAAGTTTAATCCATAGTGGATCTCATATGACACCTACCAAGAGCTTTTTAGATGTTTGGCTCAAAGGATTTTCTATCTGCATTGTGATTACTTTCGTATCACTCGGATTTGTTCGGCAATACCAAGAGATAATGCAATAGGACTCTTAAGATCGTTACTTGTTATCACATAGTGTGTGTGATAATCAAGCAAATTGTATTCGTATCCTAGCGAGATTTGATGGAACTGAGATATTGTGGCTTCTAGACTCTATAGTGCATTACTTTTGGTTTTTAGTAGTCGAGGCTGGAGCAGACTGCATCGTGACGTTTGTCAATATCACCTAACTCGGACTGAGAAGAACGAGATATAAATGTGTTGAGTCGCACATCTCACGTGAGAAAATGAAACAATAATCCTTTTGAGGAATCTTGAGTGGCTAGGGAGGGTTGTGCATCGTATCACTGGGTCCATGATACTTGTCTTCAATGTCAGCAATCAACCATTAATTCTTACAACATAATTAGTGACTCGCGGATTCTGCAAAATTTTTAGGAGGGGCTGCTTTCTTTTCACCCTTTATCTTAACATTTCTTTTTCATTCTTCAACCCCTTAAGTGCTTACCAAGACTTCATTACTAGAACCTTGTTGGGTATGTTCCAGTACTAGCTCTATCTCAGTCCGCACTATTCCTTTATTCTCACATTACTCCTTTTGTAAGCATACCTAAGGACTTCTATACTAACTAGTGGATTGTCCCTGGGTCTATCCCTCCGGATCTGGTAGGATCATGGGATCGTGTACCTAACCTTACCATTCTTATAACTCCGTTAAGGTAATTACAGGGTTGGTCTTTGGTATTTCACATTACCATAAATACACCATTTGCTCCCTCCCCCAATATGTGCAATCGATATCAAAAAGGTTTATCACATGAGGGAGAGCTACACTTTTAGTCCCAAAAGATTACATTTTGCTATCAGATTTTCATCTTAACATTCAAATTCTCCTCCCCCCGACTCATAAATTTTCCAAACCCTCTGAGATTAGGATCTCACTGATGTTAAATATTGTTATTAAAATTTTAGGAGAAAAATGTGCTGATTTATACCAAGCCGATAATGGGAACATAAGCAGGCTCCCCACAATTCTGGAGGGACATAATTTTGTGTCAGTTATCTTATGAGTTTGTGCTAATGTTTACAAAAGTGGACACAAACTCAGAAAACCGAATATACTGACACAAAACACATCATAATCACTACTTTATTATGTACATATTACAACAACAAATATAATAATAATAATACCCCACACGAGAAATGACCTCTAGATTACGGAGATGAAGTGATCATTTCCGGTTCTCTTCAGCAGTCCTGTAGTCTCCCCACTTATCCTTCCACCACAAAGCTTTCATATACCGGAGATTATCTTACAATGAGGAACCCAGACCACATCTTCTTCTCTTGTTCTTAAGCAGCCGTTCTCGCTGAATGGCAAACATAGAACTCCTTGCTTCTGTCGAAAAACATGATCTTTCCATGTCCGAAAACCGGTTTTAAACACGGATTCAGACCTGTTAACCCCAAAATTCCTGACCCGGTAGTCTAATTGCTTCATCTATCTGTTGTAGAAGGGACACACTAAACTGTGTGGATGCTCATTGAACCGCATAACCATTTTGCAAACCCCAAAGTTTATCCCCTACAAAATGTGACGGCCCTTGGAGAGTCAATTACGTGGATGTTCGTCTGCTTGAACTTAAGCCAGTGGCATCCCATTGAGGTTTGGTGAGGTTAGCGGCGTCTATAGCTTTCAATCCACCCCAAACATGGAAGTCTTCGACGCGTTGTACATTATAACCAAGTTCTGGTCCATAAGTTGACAAGAAAAGTAGTGAGAATCTGTCTTCTCTTCGGGTGGGTGAGATGTCGAGGTGACCTTGAAGATTCGAATAAGTACAATTCATCAAAGTCACTAGGGTACAGATATTTGAAGTCCCTTTCCGTAATAGTATATTCTTTAAGATCAGCTCTACAAAGAACGATATTCTTCCATGTAATCGTACCAATTAAAGGAGAAGATCTTCAATTCTGACAACACTTAAAATTCACATATGAATTCCGTACAGCTCTGCATCACCCTCAGATGTGTGTCTGTCAATGTATAATCGTTTGTCTTTGGAACCACATGAGAGATACCACACAATATAGCGGGCGATGTCATACTTGCATTCCTTTTTTAATCCACATCTGATCGGAGTACCATTTGCTCTAGCCAACTCATGGAAATAGGTTCCCTTCATCTTTGAGATGGACAATTGCCAGCCTGCCACTCTTTGACGTATCAAAAATACCCAAATGCATTTGTTGAAGAAGAAGTCAGATTGAATCGTGACTTGACCTGGTGGACCACCCAGTGGTAGAGGTTTGCTGACATTATACCTGATGAATTGAACCTCGTCCCACGTTGGATTGGTTAGTAGTGTTTTATGGAATTCTTCCATTTGTATTGAGATGAATCACATTAATATGGAATACTTTGACAATTCATAAGCAGGGCCATCCAGTCCTTGTTTTTAAGTTATAGTGATCCTTTGCTTTTTTTTGCAGAACCGGGAGTCCGATAAAATTGCTATGATCACAAGCTTGCGCGAGTAACGAGTCTCTGAGAAGTGCATAGGGGCGCTAGAAGCAATGCCGCATTTGTTCACTGGTACATGCAGGTCAGATGATGGAAGGAACGAGCAGGTTCTGGAGTAGCAGTCTGTCTTTAGTGATGGCATCCCACCAATATTCCTTAGGTTCACCGTGGGAATATGATCATGGCCAATGTCCTTTATGCACCAAACGACTGAACCTGATCGCATGAGTCGTTCATCATCCATATGTTTGCTCTTCATGAAATGGATAATAACGGCTTGAGTTCTGTGTCAGTAGTCATCTAAAAAGCCTTAATTTAGCTGAAGCCATCTATCTTTAAGAGCTTTGGAGCATCGAGCCTGTAGACTGATCATGCTGAGGTTGTGATAAGAGGTGGAGAGGAGCAATTGAGACGATCCAAAGCACAAGAAACTCCTAAAGTTCCAGATGAACCTGCTGGGTGGTTGGAGAGGAGGTGCTGATGATGTGGAAGACACCATATGGTGTATTTGAGGGTGAATCAATGTCTCTTATTCTTTTATCCTTCGTGCTTCACACACAGCCAAATCATATACGGAGCTGGTCGAGTTGTGGTCCACGGGCATTGACTCTCCAAGCTTCGTACATCTATTGTGATGCTTCATGAGCTTGGTAGGAAAGTGGATTTCCCACATGCGGTGATGAAGATCTCCTCATTGTGCGACTTCTTTCTTCGTGCCTCAGCCAAATCAGTTAGGAGCTGGTCAAAGTGATCACGGTCCATTGACTTCTCCAGAGCTTCGTACAGCTTCTTATGATCTTCATAAGCTTTGTAGGAGTTGGTTTCCCATATGCGGTGGTGAAGAATCTCTTTCATGTCAGCTTTTGGAAAATCTCTGAAGCGATCTCGGAGTGGAGCTTGAATAGCCCAGTCAATAGCATCCGTGACAATTTCATCAACTGATTTGCTCACCTGATGGGGAATGTTAAGATTCTTTAATTTGTACAATCTGGACCCATGTTTGTCCATCCTTTTTTCCAGGGCTAAGTTGTCTTGTATCAGATCTACCATATGTTGTTCAAGCTTATCGATGCGCTTTATCAAGATGGAATCTGTGGTGCTTTGTTATGGTTGAGGTGGTAAAGGAAGAGTTGTTATTGACGTTGTTGTTGTTGTTGTTGCGGTTACGATTGCTGGTAGTGGCCGATGTTCATTAGGAGAATCGGGTCTAGAAATGAGATCAATCACCGGTGATGTCATAGGAGGGATTGCAGACATGTCTTGATGGATTGTGATGGACACCATCGATTCAGCTTTGGTTTCTGCAGTTGTCTTCTCATTTTCTACATTAGAAGGTTGATCATTGAAGAATTGATCGCCAAAGCTGAAGTATTTAGCAAGGTGTTGTAGAGAAGATAAGGTCCTTGTAGAGCTAGCAGGTTCCTTAAGAATCACCTGTTCTTCAACCGTTAGCTTGAGATTAGGGTAGGCAGTTGTAATGAACCCTTCATCCATTTGCTCAGGGTTTTGTTGGGTTGAAGCATTAATGGCCTCAAAGTCCATGTGTTCAAGGTTTGGTCCAGCATGAACAACATGACTTGGTTGAGGTTGAGAATCTGCAGCATCACCAGGGTTTGATCCAGCCTGGCCTTCGACTTGTTTACCAGGGTTTGGTCCTGCCTGGCCTTCATCTTAAGCTTCATGATTAATCTCAGGAGATACATCATCATCAGATTCCGTCTCACTGTCAGTCAGTTCAAGTTCAGCATACAATGAAGAAGATTCTTCATGACCCGAGGGTTCAGTTGGCGCAGGAGTGCGCCTCTAAAAGATAAACTGATCAGCATGGCTCTTTTTCATTGGAATCTGAAGGTTGAGTAGAACTTAAGCAACTTGTTCTTCACCGACTTTCTCTTTCCCCTTTCCCTGTACCTCCGGGAGCGGTTGAAATTTTCCAAATTCAGGTTCCCTGATCACCACCGGTGGGAGTTTCCCCTGATGTGCAGCATGAACATCCTTTAAACTTTCTTCCACTGCCTTTTGCATATCAGCCTCTTCATCACTAAACCTGGGTTCAGTCACTGGAACACCTTCATCTACGAACTCATCTACCAACTGAAGAGAGCTCTTTTGCGTTCACTTCTTTATCACCTTACCAGCTTTAGGTCGTTTGGCTGGAGATGGTGCCTCAGAAGACTCCTTGACCAATTTATGCTTTTTACTTTGGTCTTTCTTGGAGGGTTCAGTTGTTGCATGTGTTGGTTTGGGTGGTTGAGAAGCAGTGGGCTTGGGAGCCTTAGCGGTTGCAGGTTTTGTGACTGGTGCTGCTTTAGGTGCTAAAGGCTTAGATTGCTTGGTTGCTTGAGGTTTGGTGGCCTTAGCAGGTTTAGGTGCAGGAGAGTCAGGATCACTAACTTCTTCACCGGCAAGATATCTTTGATGCTTAGCTACTTTCTCCAGATACGCATTGTAGTATTGTTCTCCTTGAATGTCAGCAGTGATAAGATTATTCAGAATAGGCATCCTAAAGACTTCCCGTTTAGTTCCCTTTGCACTAAACTTAAGATATCCAAGAACATATTTTTTATTAGGCAAATGAAGTGGAGAACCTGGTCTCGGGTGGAACTTGTGCTTGCTTTGTAAGTGATGGATGATCAGCTTGGTGAACCTAACACTTGGGATCACAATAAGGTTGGCTTTCTTCCTTCCCTGAGTATGTCGTTGCCAAGATTCTTTTGTCTTTAATGAAAGTATGGATGGATTGGGTGAACTCTTCCACATCCTCCTCTGCATAATCAATATGGGCTTGATTGACGACGCCCCAAAGAATTTGTAACTCCGAAGCCCTGTCCTCTCAAACCCTAAAGTCTTTCCCGTAAGACACAATTAATGACGTTGTGAGTGCTCTCCATGCTAGAAACATGTCATTAGTCACGACATCAGATAAGGTTCTGGCAGCTTTCGGGTAACCCAAATCGTTGACAAATTTGATAAGAACATCAGGAGTTGGTGGGGAAGAAAATGCATTATTGTTGTCGACTGGTGTGATCTGAAGGGCGTCTCTGAGTGTGTCTTTGATAAGATCATGCCATTGTTCATCTAGTTGACAGCTGTAACTCCCGGTGGTTTTGTCATATCTAATAGTGTCCCAAAACTGTTGAATATAGATTGATGGAATTGTTGAGGAAGCAATGAAAGCTCTAAAGAAGTTGGTGTGCTTCAGAATGTCCACCGTAATCTTGTAGATTGGATTGTTTTGTGACTTTTCAACCTCCAAATAGCAGTTGCTTTTTCCTACAGGCACCCATCTGATGCGAGGCAGGATCTGATCATCAGTACGAGTGGGTGGTGCCATAGCAGGTGCTTGTTCAGCAGAATCATTAACATTAACATCAGCCATTGTATCTGCACAATCACATTGTAACACCCCCAAAAATATGTCGCAGCAAAAATATGTCTGGGGGTGTTACTTCATAATACACAACGCTAGATACAAGAGAACGACCTCTAAATGTGTCGTTTGAAAAGTAATCTCGTTGATTTCCTTGAAATTGATATAACATTTGTCCTATAATTGCATCACAATGAAAAGCTTGAAAACAACCCAACGAGATTTGATCATTTGTATGTAAGTAGTAATCCATGAATGAAATCTTGTCAAATTTAGACTCTAGTGCACATCAAATAATCCAAGCATCTATTCACCTGAGAAAAACATGCTTAAAAAGTGTCAACATAAAGTTGGTGAGTTCATAGATTTGTTTAAGTATAAATGTTGAACCAAGGTTCTGTAAAGTGTGTATGACCATTTAAATCCTTAAATGTCCTTCCAAAATGTATGTATGTTTTTTAGAAATCAAATAGTTGTAAAGTATGCATGACCATTTCAATCCCCAAATAGTCACAAAAATGTACGTATGAACGTTGTACCGCAATTGTTCAAAGCATGTATGATATTTATATATATATCACCAAAATGTTTCAAGTATGTATTGCCACTCTATTCAAGGCACAGTAAATATTCATGTGTGTATAAAACAATGATTACAATTACTCTAAGTTCATGAAACCGATGCACTATGTACCCATCGTAGGTGTCCCCACCAAGAACACCCGGACAGTAATGAAAACCATATGTACCCATCACAGGTGTCTCCTCCAAGAACACCCGGGCAGAAATAAATATGTACCCCTTACAGGTGTCCCCTCCAAGAACACCAGGCAGTAATGAATATGTGCCCCTCGCAGGTGTCCCCTCCAAGAACACCCGGGCATTTACTTGTAGTTATCAGTTCAATCCGCTTAAGCTAATCCGTAATCATTTCAAAAGTAAAGTATGTATTTGTGACCAAATATGAAGTCAAATAATGTATCCCATAGCGAACTATGTAAATGAGTATGCAAACCAATTTGTAAACGATCATGTAACAAGCATAAGTCAATCATGTGAATGAATTTGCAAACAAGCATGTTCTCACCCCAAAAATATATGTAAAACCAGTAAAACATAGGGCTATAAACTCACATTGATGTTGTAGAACTATTGGCAGAAATGCACATATTAAGCATAACACGAACGGAAATCAGAACGATTCGACCAAGAAGTTGCGGTTTATCTTAACGGCTATGACCCACTAGCCTAGGATAATGTATTTGGGTTTTCCGATGGATGATTACATCAACGCGACACGTTGATAAAGATTTAGATCTCAAATTGTAGTGGTTTGGTGGTTGGTTAAATAAAATAAATCGTAAAGTAAACGCAAAGTGTGTAATATATTCCGTATATATTACATATAAAAAATGAACAAGTATATAATTCGAATCGTGAAATATATGACAAAGACAGACACCCAAAAGAATAATACGAAGTATATAATACTTTGCAAGTATTATATAAGGAATGCGAGAAAAATAATTGAAACAAAAATTTTCGACACATTTTCGGAAATCACCAATTTAATTAATAAAGCGTTCTTGCATAAAGTAAACGTATGTTCTAAAGTTACGAATCATATAAACGATATTTGTAAAGCTTTTACAAAAGTTATGATTTCACCTTCTAGTCAGGAATTTATAAAATAATATTTTATAAATTAGTATTTCGTTTCTTTGACTGGTTGTAGCTAAAATAGTTGTCCCATTTATAAAAGTATAGTTTTCGTTTGGTTACCGTGTTACCGTTATCGTATAAATACGAATTAATAAGAAAGACTATATAACTTCGTCTTTTATCGGTTTTTCTAAGATAATAGAATTCATAACAAAATCTATTAAGTATAGTAATTTATATAAATTTCGTTATGACCTTTTCGTTTACACCACGTTTCCCATTTTTACAAAACTCAACGTTTTCCCATAATCAATATATATTGTAATTATTCGCGTTTTTCAATTTATATCTAAATGAGACTGATTAATAATTAACATAAGTAAAACCGAATACGTCCTTACGGCTGTTAGAACAACGAAAACAAACACCTTTTCGGGTTGAAAAACCAAACGCACCATAAAGCTGTAAAACAGCGAAACAAACCACCCTAAAGCTGAACACGGCCTACCAAACGCATCCTACGTGCTAAACCCATATCCAAACGCACCCTTGGTGCTGCTATACTCAAAACCAAACGTAACCTTGCTGGTGGTTTTATAAAACCACACACACCCCTTTTCTATGAAAATCAAACGCACCCTGAGCTGGTGCTAAGAAACCAACGCACCCTTTGGTGCTAATGAATAATCAAACGCACCCTACTAGTGCTAAGAAACCAAACGGACCCTAGCTGATACGAAACCAAACGCACCCCCATGGGTGGTCTGTTAACCTAACACACCCTTGTGGGCGTTCTTGACAAAACAAACGCACCCTGGTTGTGTAAACCATATAAACAAACACACCCTTGTGGTGTCATTATCAAAATCAAACCCACCCTTGGTGGTGGCTGCCACCCAGACGCACCTCCCCTAGGGGTGGTTGTACGGCGAACCAATACACCCTATGGTGCTTTACCCGAAACCCAACGTACCCCTTTGGTTTGACCCAGATCCGAACGAACCCTTTATGGGTCATTTTTAAGACCACACACACCCTTTTTGGTGCGGCTGAGAAACCCCACGTACCCTTGTAGGTGGCGGCTGGAGGTGGTTGTGGTGACGGTGGTGTCGATGGGGTGGTGTGGATGGTGCGATGATGGCATGGAGATGATGACGAGGGAGGTGGTGATGATGACGATGTGATGATGGCTGCGGCGGATGATGGTGGTGTTTGCCTCAGCTGCCGGCGGCGGTGGCCGGAAACCCGCCGGAGCGGCGCCGAATTTTAAGAGGAAGGAGGAGGAGGCTAGGGTTAAGTATATGTGTGTGTTATATAAATGAAACCCTAAATGTTATATGTTATATATATATGAAAGTTATATAAAAAAAATGCAAATTGTATATTACTTGAGCGGTGATGCTGAAAATATACTACAAGGACCAAAAGTGTAATTTTTGTTAAATAATGGTTCGGGTCTCGTTTAAGCCACTTGACGGAGGATTTAAAATACGAAACTTGTGCCATTGCGTTCCAATTTATTTTTCCTATAAAAATGAGTATTCATTTGATAGTATTTCATAAATATTTTTATAACATTTATAAAAATATTTGTTATTTATTTGGGAACCCGGTTATGCCTTGTCCGAAAAAAATAAATTTTAACTCGAATATTCGCATTATCAACAAACGCTTTTGAATAAAATGTTAAATGATTTTATTTAATATTTTTATTAAATAAACAGTGATAATTAAATATAAATTTAATTATTTTTGTGTCGGTACGCGTTGTGTGCGCTGTTCAAAATTTTGCGAGGGTATTTTAGTCACTTTCTGTTTGTTTTCGGGTCTCGGGCAAAACTAAAAAGTTGTCCGAAATGTCGTTTTACATCAAATTGCTTTAGAGTCCGAGTTGTGAAAACGTGTCGTTTTTTATAAGTCAACTTAGAAATAACATATATCTTTTTCGTTTTCAAGTCGAATAAGTTAAAAATAACTTTGCACATGAGAGATATGTAATAATAAATGTGATTTATTATTTAAATATGTTCCGAAAAATTACCGGTTACGCGGTAATCGTTTTTATGTGACAATTAAAGATCAAAAGTCAAAAAGTCAAGTCGGACCCGAAAAGTTAAAGGGTAAAATAGTCATTTACAATTCCGAAAATTGCCAGTTGTTACAGTACCTACCCCTTAAGGAAATCTCGTCCCGAGATTTAATTTGTGTTAACCGATTGTGTGGACAAGAAAATATTTAAGATTTAATAAACCAGTTCTAAACAAGACGCTGATAACTTTGCTCAGCAAAATTCGGTGTTTCGACTCAATATACCAAAAATTTTGGCTAGGTTTGACCAGGATATTTAATCCATCAAAATGGGTATCTCAAAAAAATATCATTATAGATCTTATGACTGATATAGCCGCGTTATAAAGAAAGTCTCTTAATAGTGAAAACATCAAGAAGAAAGTGTAGTCGCGTGAGTATGTCTGTATAAGGTTCTAAATGTCCGAGGACGGAGTCTCGTTTCTGATATATATAATGTTTGATGATTCACATCAACGAGGCTTATGGATGTAAGTATTCAACTTACTTGGCAGTACTAGGATGTATTGTGACCTAAGTCTTCGTACTAGTGGCCCGAAATGAATAGTTCGACCATCTATTTCGTCGATAGGTGTTTATCTGGTTTAAGGGGGTTTGCATTACCTATTGGATAAAGTTGTACAAGTTGGGATGTATCGCGACTTAAGTCTTCGCACTAGTGGACCGCTCCAGGACCCAACAACAGCAACCTTAACAACAATAACTATAACAAACGGTGATAGGATGCCGAGAGTGGGGACATTTCGAGAAACAATATCCCCAAAATAAAGTTCAACAAATGGGAGGAGCTCGCGGAAGAGCTTATGCGATAGACGGCAGAATATGGTACTCAGTCGTTAGTTCGAGGATGAATCAACTCCATTAGTTCAAGTGTGTAACAAGTCTGTTAGTTCCACGAACAGTTCGTGATCGCGAGGATTAGCAACGGCAAAAGTAATAACTTAAGAGTGAGATAAGGTAGTTCAAGCGAGGCCTTAAGATTTCTGCAGAGTGGCAAGACACTATTGTGCTTCTAAACCTTTTTAACGGATTCCGGTGATTATCGGGTTCGAGTTCATACTCGTGTCATATTGGATACCATTAAGCCCACTCATTTATAATTCATTACTTACATAAAGGAGCGTCCTAATTTATGTAAGTAAGAAATGATAAAATTATGGTTCGAGGATTTACAATTTCTTTATTTAACTGAAGAGGCGTCTCAATCCTTTCAAATAAAGAGATTATAAATCATCCTACTTAATAATTTCCGATGCAATACGCGTACTCACATAACCTTCAAGGTGATGGATAACATGACGATGCATGTGCTTCTAATGAGTATGGGGCGAGTGTTTAAAACTCGTCTTCGGAGGCGGGGAGTAAAACTACCAAGGAATATCGACCTAAAGTTCAAGATAGTTAATGAGCACTCGGTTAGAGTAAACAAGGTAAAGGTCCATATGAACGAGTCAACATAGCGATGATCATATCAATCCTCCTATTACAAATCCCGCCCAAACAAGACCTGTAATACTTAGATTCATACATAATCCCATGTAAACAGAACTGTGTAACTCACAACGTCTGTGGTATAAATGAGACCATTGTGCAACTCACAATGTCTAAAAAGTAAAATGAGACCATTGTGCAACTCACAATGTCTTAAGAAATGCTTTGGTATTTATATAAATAACTCTTATATAAATAAACGTACGATATACGCAAAAGATGCAAGCATATATATTATATTATATATATGTATGTCATGTAAGCACTTAATGTAACTAGTAATGTAAGCAAGTAAGCAAGT
>BQNB010133748.1:0-16461 GCA_026074375.1 Tanacetum coccineum | reverse complement strand
CTTAGAGAAAAACTGCGACCCTTGCAGTTGGTCAAATAGATCATCAATCCTAGGTAGAGGATAACAATTCTTAACAGTCAACTTATTTAATTCTCTATAGTCAATACACATCCTAAAGGAACCATCCTTCTTCTTAACGAATAATATCAGCGCTCCCCAAGGCGATGAATTTGGTCGAATGAAACCTTTGTCTTAGAGTTCCTTGAGTTGTCCCGGCGACTCCTCCAATTCGAAACTCAATTTCCTGAATAGGCGGTAATCCAGATAGATCATCCGGGAATACCTCAGGAAAATCTCTAACCACAACAATCTCTTCTTGTTTCTTATCACCAGCCTTAGCACCCATCAAAAATCTCGCTTTCTCTTCCGGTCTCTCTCCTAATACTCTAAGCACCTTGCCATCCGGTAGTGGTATCCTCACTACCTTCTCATGGCAAATTATTTCAGCCTTATAATTAGACAACCAGTCCATACCTATAATCACATCAAAACTCCCATGTCCAAAAGGTATCAAGTCGATGTCAAAGACATGACCCTCGATTTCTAGTTTGCAACCCTTAATAACCTTATCAATCTCTACTAGCTGCCCGCTAGCTATCTTAATCTCATATTTGAAACCTAAGTCGCTGGGCTCTAAGCCTAACAGAGGTATGAAAGTAGTGGAAACAAAACTATAATCGGCACCAGAGTCAAATAAGGTAGTGGCAAAATGATTGTTTAAAGTAAACGTACCCGTCATAATGTTCGGATCCTGGCAAGCTTCCACTGCTCCCAACATGAATGCCTTACCCCTAGCCTGGTTCCCTTGGTTTCCACAACCCTAACCCGTGTTATTAGTAGCAACTTGATTTGGATGATTTCTCCCGGTCCTTGTGCCCTATTCCACCTAGGGCAAGCTGGCCTGACATGGTCGTACTACCACACTAATAACATGCCCTAACAATTGGGTTTCTAGCATTGACAGGGTTCACATTCCTTGGCACACATCTACAATCCCTTGCCAAATGACCCGGGCGGTTGCAGTTGTAGCATATGCGACAAAGCCCACCGGGTGCGTGGAAGGAGTTGCAAATGGTACACTTAGGCCAAATACCCGTATTCTCTCTTCCTACAAGGTTTACAGTAGTAGCAAAAGCATTCACATTCCTAGTCCTCTTATTATCATCCATTCCACTCATATCCTTACTAGGTTCCCCACACTTCCTCTTTTCTCAACTTTCTTAATTAGGCTATTTCTCACAGCCTCATCGGTCAGTGCACCAGAAATCTGCACAACCTTTTGTATAGTCTTTGGCTCTGTTACTGCCACCATCCCATGGATCTATAGAGCAAGGCCATACACATACCTCTCAATCATTCTACTCTTAGGAGTTACCAAATATGGAACTAACCTAGCCAACTCATGAAACCTATCAGTATATGCAGCATGGCCAGCCCCGACTATGGCGTGATTCTACAACTTAGATTCCAACTTTTGCATCTCATAACTAGGACAAACCTCTTGTATCATCATAAACTTATAGTCATTCCATGACATACTAGCAGCAACTTCCCAGCTTAGCGTGCGGATCTAAGAGTTCCACCACATTAAAGCCTTACCCACAAATGAACCAGTAATGTATTTCACTTTTTGGTCAACATTACAACCACTCATATCATGGACAGACTCCATTTTCTCAACCCAACGAGTAAGAACTACAACACCTCCCTTACTATCTTATTCCTTAGGGTTACAAGCTAAGAACTCCTTATATGAACAACCTACCCGGTTGCCATTCACTATCGCATTCCCAACGTTCTCCTGAACGTTCTCATTAACCACATTAACATTTTGATTTTCAACATTTCCTCGATTACTAACTTGAGCCAACATGGCGGGTAAGAGGTTCTGCAATTGTTGGGCAATGATCGTTGAGAAGTCGGGTGCACCCCCATACTCTACATTCCCATTGACTCCCTCTACACCCCTATTCGCTCTCATACCTTGGTCATTTCCTTGACTATTCAATTCATCAACATGCTCATCATTACCTTCCTTAGGTCTTCTACCCCTTCTACCTCTACCAACCCGTTTACCCGTTCCCCCTCCTAACGATTCGGCAGCAGGTCGGGCAGCACTTCGGGTCCTCATTCTTGGCGGCATTATCTATACGAGGGAGAACATGGGCAACGTTAGGTAAGTGGGAAGACTAATATATATATGTATATATATAATATCTCACTATATATATACTGATATACACATAACACCACCCTACGGTGTCAACATTAATTTATGTGAACAACATTACTAAGTATGAGTGAGTTGTGATACGCTTATAACTACGTTAGCCACCATACTTATATTCGCATCCTTTCCCATTCATATTCAATATTGATCCTACCCATTTCAATGACTGGCATAACTAAGGCACTAAACCACGAACACACAAAGGCACACAAAAGCGGAACACCGCGCACATAGATCCTATACGCAACTAGACGACGGATCTTAGGTTATAGTCTAGGCCAATCCACCTAGTTCTCTATAACCTTAGATTCGATTACCAATCTCTTACACCCCGACAATGGAGAAAACTTGGGAATGCAACATAATGATCAATCATAACACAAGATACAAAAATAGAGAAAACTACCTTGCATAAACTCCAAGTGCTATGAAGACCATCAACCTTGAACAAACTCAAGTGATGTCCCAAATCGCTACTAAAATCCACAATCTCTTACACTAATTTAACTGCCCACACAGGGGACCATAATCCAAACTTAATCTAAAACATCCAAAAACCAGATTCAAAATACAAGCAAGCAAGACTCCAAACAAAAATCCTCGCGGGATACTTCTAAGTCTGCTATCACAATCACCAAACTACTCTTCTTTCACTTCACCTGAAAATGATACTCTAAAACGTCCACCAAATGTGGTGAGCTCGTGAGGTGACCTTAAACCCAAAAGTTGTGCCAATCTTTCAATAGTAGATAATAGTGCTATATGACAATGAATATATGCTAACAATCTAAGACAAAGCATCCCCGCTAGTCATATCTCAACATCCAATAATAAATCCAGAGTCGCAACTCCCAATCGCTATGCACCAAAAGGCCTACCAGTTGGAGCATTATATTAAGGCTAACCACACAGAACCTTGCATGCCAAACACAGCACATCAAGTCCCAACACAGAACCTTGTCATGCCCAACACATCACATGCAAGTACTACACAAAACCGTGCCAAGCCAAACACAGTACATGCAATAAATCAACACATATATAGTAACAAGCATCATAAGCACATATCTTTCCCAAAAACAGTAACCACATTTCGCACAGATCAATTCAAAACATATTCAAACACATTTGATTATCAGTTTTCCCCAACGAAAAACCAATAAAAAGTGGGCTACGAGGAACTCACCTTCAAGCAAGTCTTTAGCAACCCAATTCTCAATCCACATAGCCAAATCAATGACGCCCGGCACACTCCTAGTTCCATTTAAATGTCCTAATTTAATCAACCAATTCAATACAATCGTCACGTTTGATGCATAGTTTTGAGACCCCGTTGTACAATTACCCAAAACAGTTTAGTGGTGTGATGGTTGACGACTTAACCCAGAAATCATTCAAATCTCATTCCCCGATAATACATACTTAAACTATTTTAAGAAACATAGAAAAAATAATAAATAAATATTTATAATTAATAATTATAAATATATCTCGACAAGTCCATTCGGTAAACCTTAGACACTTCAAAATAATCATTATACGGTTGAAAATAAAACGTTTACTCATAATAAACACATTAGAGAAGTTTCGAGAAAAATTATATTTTTCGTCTTTTAGTGAATTTATTAAATAAATATACTAATTAAATAATATTTTATTATTTAAAATCAAAAATCATGTTTTTTAGGAAAATTTCTAAGTATAAACTTTTTACGAAATTTCGACATGACCCGTACGTTTATACAACTTTTTCCAAAGTTTCAAACCTTATTTTTAACAATTTTTCACAAATTCGACACTTTTCGACAAAATTTAAAATTCAATCTTGTGTAAACGCTTCCAATACTTTTTTTTTCCCAAAATATCATTCAATATCACATCGATATCCCAAGCTTGCTACCTCTGCTACCAATGAACTTGTGCAACAAAATCTTCTGTGTCTTGTGGTAGATGTTGTCAAGAAAGAAAGAGAATGATCAAAAGTTGCAGTTCCTGCTCTTATTTCTCAGGAATTGATGCACATGCACCGAAAATCATTAAAGAACTTTTCAAAATTCACATACAAAACACCATTCTTAATGTGCATCCAAGTTCAAGTACTTTAAGCGCATCAATTCCAGACTTACAACAACAACTTTATTTGAAGATGAAGTTAAATCTACAATCCTAAGTTGCTAATCCTGACTAGTGGAATGCACTCAAGGCTAAGTTTGAATAAAATTATTCAGCCCTAATTGATTCTTGTAGACTTGATGCTTTTCTCAAAATAGATCACGATGATCATCTTGATGATGATGCTCTTCCTCGGGGAGAGAAAAGTTTGAAAAGGCAAAAAACGTCAAGAGGGTCTAAATCTACAAGAGGCTCTTCATCGAAACAACCAGCTAAGGATTCCAACACATCAGCATTTGAGCAACCACAACAGCAAGATTATGATGCATGGGTTGAGATTCTAGTATTTGATTAAGATGAGGTGATTCTAGAAGATGAAACTCCAGAGTTGTTGAATGAGTTTCAAAGTGTTGATAAGTGAGTACCTATAATATTTAATCACAAAAGAATAGAGGCTACAATCAAAGATATATTGAGCAGACAATTCAAAGATGCTGAAGAATATGCCTACCATCTTGAACAAACATAAAACTATATGAAAAATAAAATAGTGTGGGAAAGCAGGCAGGAGGATTTGATAACTCCAAAGCAAGATGCTCTCATTTTCTATGGTCCTTAGAGAAACTTGAATGATCCTCCAAGGTACTTGTTTGGGTATTCCTCATATGTAAATGGATTAGTCGGAAACTAACCATAGTTAAGTGGATGAGTTGGCA
Organism: Tanacetum coccineum; assembly: GCA_026074375.1. Lineage (NCBI taxonomy): Eukaryota > Viridiplantae > Streptophyta > Magnoliopsida > Asterales > Asteraceae > Tanacetum > Tanacetum coccineum. The sequence goes on along the minus strand of BQNB010133748.1, from coordinate 11,403 downwards.
TAGTTAGGATGGAAAGAAATATGCCAAAAGAATATTCTCAACTCGGTAAGCATGTGTGGATGTTGGAGGGATATATTAAACTTGAAATTCAAACAATTGAACATGTAGAATAAAGAGAGGGATAAGATGAGTTGGCATGATGTGATGTTTTGGAGCTGTTGGACTCATGAACACCTTTTTGTGGAGACGGGGTTGATCAAAATAACAAAGATGATACATGATGTTTGTAGTGAGAGAAAGTAGAGAGATGGTGAAAGAAAACAATGTGTTTATTATATTAGAAAAGAAGAAAACAATAATGAACTTCCACACCCCCCATGGAGAGTCATGGGGATATTTATAGCCTTTACCAAAGCTATCTATCCCACTTATACAATATTAGTCCCTGCGTATAGTAGTTGGTCTATAGCTAGTCCAATTCACGTGTAAGACGCCAGCTTTACAAAATAGGAAGGCTAACAATCTCCCTCCAAGATGGTGTCACACATGAATTGATTACAATGTTTCCTACAAGCAAAAATAAAGTAAAATGATAAGAATGAAGTCTAGCATTCCTTGAGATTATCTTCAATGACCTTGATCTACTTGAATGCTTCAGCTTTATTTCTTCAGCTTGCAGATGAACACTCTATAAAATACTACTGAGGATGACTTGGAAGTTTTCTCTACCGGTGATCTCGGTCTTGATTAGATTTATACTCATAACTTCATGAAATATCTTCAACAACTTCCTTCATACACTTCTAGTCATCTCGAAGTTTCTGAATCAACTGCATGTCTTGAAGAAGCTTCATTTTCTTGCACTTTTGGTCATGTCGAAGTCTTCTGAATCTGCTTCTCAATTGTTATCCTTGAAATTCTCTCATCCGAATACTTTGGCTTTAATGTGAATTATGCTCTGAACTTCTTGTACAATATGTAGTTGAGTTTTTACTCCCTCCCAACTAGTAGGCTCTTTTTCTTCAGCTCCCTCCCAAACTGACATCCCTGAGACTGATAAGAATCAATGCACTAATCTTCTTAGAAACCTCCTTTCTCATTTAGGATACACTTTGGGAGGGATGATATCATCAACATCGTCTCACTTAGGAATCATTCCAGTCTTGTTGAATTCAGCCCAAAAACCAGAAGTACATACTTTATCCCCTTTTTTGATGTCGAAACCGTAGCACCAAAATCAATTAAGACCCAAAAATGCACTTTTCTCCCTTCAGGAAAGTGAAGATACGAATTGCTATACCAAATTCAATTAAGTCCCGTGTGTACGTAATTTATCCCTCTATATAGTCGAAATGGTAACTTCAAAGACAACTAAGTCCCAGATGTACACATTTCTCCCTCCAAGATGATAACTAACTGAGTAATCATCCTACACATGTGTACATATGATGACATCAAATAACGTCTATTTTATAGCATCATTTATCCCATGTATTTAACCCATCTTGTATAATTATTGCAAAGAATTGTTACTTAATCATTTATATTTGAGAATTACAGTAATTACAGAGTACTTGGTGAATATTAGCAAAAGGCGCGCATTCTGGAGCTTAAACAAAGATATTTTGAAGATTACTATTCTGACAACCAATACGCCGTATCCATCAAGGAAGATACGGCATATCCGTGCCTGCACTCACCAAAGACCACAAAGGAAACAAGCTCAATACGCCGTATCCAGAGAAGACCAATACGCCGTATTAAAGATATAGTATGTGAATATTCTGGAAGATATCAAACGTGGTCCCTACTCCAAGTTAGCTCTAATACGCGTATATCTAATACCTTTGGATACGCTCGTATCAAACCGACTTCCAGACAAGTATAAATAGAAAACTCAAAAACGAGTTTTAAGTGTGCTAAATCATATTCTCGATACCTAAACCACAAAAGTTGATTTTCAAAAGAGAAAAAGAGCAGAAGAGGTCTTGCAACACATTCCAATCCATAGAAGACAACGTGTAATTTCTTATACTTTTGTAATTGTTCAGTTTTTGGTATCATTTGTTAACTCGGTTAGATTACCTTGGCTAAAACCTTTGAAGGCTAATACCTTCTGGTATTAGCAATTATTATGAAGATCTGAATGTGTAGTTTTGTTTATATCTCAATTGTTTAATTTATCATTGCATGCTTGTTTATGTTTATCAATTTATACTTGTTTACGTGCTTTTGTATGCGACCTATCATTCAACTGGATCTAGTAATACAGACCAAGAAATCTAGATGCCGGGATAGCTCTCCATATAGTAGTTTATACATCTAGAATCATAGGATTACAAATATTGTCCTTCTAAAATCGTGCTAAGGATACGCTTCTGGCTTAACTATTTAACGGAAATTGCCTTTGGTTTATTGAACATGTTGACTAGTAGGTGAATCTAGATAATTCAACAAATAATGTTCTAATTCCATTGGATAGTTGGACAAGTGGACTACTAGTGTATAAATTACCATTAAGCAGTAAGTGGGTAAAGTCTCTATGAGCTAGGGTTTAACAAGATCACCATTGCTTTAATCCCTAAGATAGATTATAATCAGCAAATAAGGATGCTTTATGCGGATGCTTTAATTGTGACAGAATTAATGTGTCTAGGTCTTAGGATGAAGTCCTGCCTAAGTCTAAGAATGATATGCCTCTTCGAGATAAGTAATCATTGCACTGAATAAACAAACCAACTTCTAATCGGATTAATAATGGCTAATACAGTTTTCTATCATAAGGCTCGACCGCTCTTTTATCTTTTGTTAATTTGCTTGCGTGGGCTAAAGTGTCTTGAATTGATTGTAGTCACCAACAAACATGTGCCAGTCTCTCAGGCTGAAACCCCCCTTTTACCTATTAGAATTAGGATTAGTACTAACATAGGATTAGCATAGATTTGACTTAGATTAGATAAACCAAAATATAAATAAATTAAGAGATTTAACCTCGCTTCAAGTGTTCGACACCCTACTTACCACGAATCTACCACCAACCGGGTACACTACCCGTTAAAGTGTTGTTTTTGGTTAAGTCGGCAAAATATAAATTTAAAACTTTAACTATCATAAATAAACACCACACAACGACACACCAAGTTTTTTACGCCGCTGCCGGGGAGTGAAAATTAATCTTGATTTTTATTTTATGTTTTGATTTTTAACATTAGATTAGATCTAACCCTTAGGAGTAGTGTTAATTAGATTAGTGTACATTCTTGTATATTATGTATATTTTGTATATTTGTTAGTTTAATTGTTCGCTTGTATATTTGTGTGTTTAATTTAATTATTTTCGTAATACACAGTTCTGGTCGATAACTCAATACGGCGTATCCACTTTCATTGGATACGGCGTATCCAACTTTCTGTCCAATACAGCGTATTCATTCAACATTGGATATGGCGTATCGATCAGCTGGAACAGAATTAGAACCTTAGTTTTCTTATTTGATTTCTGTGCTAAAAAAATTTCTATCCAAAAGAGCCTATCCTACTGATTGTTTATCCCTTGTTTCAGGTAGTGCATGACAAGGAGTTCAACAAACGAACTATTCACACCTTACAAAGAACATTGAACGAGAATTTTGATCATCTAGGAGACACTTCAAGACACTAAGTCTTGACGAGTTGAGATCGCATGATTTCAATTTACTTTCTGACCAAGAATACTCGGAGGAAGAAGTTGCGGAAACAATGGCAGAAACTATGGAGCAGTACATGAGCAAGACCCGAGTTGACTATGGATCGGGGGTTGCTAGGCCCAAAATTGAAGGCAAGGATAACTTTGAGCTAAAGGGCCAATTTCTCAAGGAACTACGGACTAACACCTTCAGCGGTTCAGATCATGAAAATGCGAACGAACACATTAAGAAAGTTCGTGAGATCGTCGATCTATTCCACATTCTAAATATTACTATAGACCAAGTGATGCTTAGATCATTCCCTATGTCCTTGACTAGAGCCGCAAGCCGTTGGCTAAGAAACGAACCAACTGGTTCAATCACAACTTGGGATGGTCTTAAAACAAAATTTCTGAACAAATATTGCCCACCTGCTCGAACTGCAAAGAAGATAGAGGAAATCAACAACTTTTAGCAAGAATCAGATGAAAACCTTTTCCAAGCATGGGAGAGATTTAAAGAACTCTTGATGAAGTGTCCTCAACACTATTTAACGGAGATGCATGAGGTAATCATGTTCTATAATGGATTGGGAATTCCTACTCGACAAATTCTTGACTCAAGAGGTGCAATACCATCAAAGACTGCCGCTGATGCAAAAATAGCCATCCAAGAAATGGCTGAATACTCTCAAAAATGGCATAATGGAACATCTCAAGAAGTACTGAAACTTCTGATAGATTAGCAGCTATACAAGCACAATTGAACAATTTAGGAAGAGAGATCAAGAAAGTGAATGAAAAAGTCTATGCTGCTTAAGTTGGATGCGAACAATGCAAAGGACCCCATTACACTAAAGATTGCCCACTAAAAGAAGGGAAAACCCTTGAAGAAGCTTACTACACGCAATTTGGTGGACCTTTTCAAGGAGGGGGATATAGAGAAACAGCTCTGGGATTCTATCAAAGGAACAATACGAATCCTTCGTACCAAGACGAAGGCGATCTATGGAAGATACACTAAGTAAATTCATGAGTGAATCAGCAAAGAGACATGAAGAAAACTCCAATTTGATTAAAGAAATCCAAGCTTCGACAGATGCTGCCATTCGGTACCAAGGAGCATCTAGTAAAACTTTGGAAATCCAAATCAGGCAAATGAGCAAGGTACTACAGGAAAGAGGATTTGGAAGCCTACCTAGCTGTACTGAAGCAAACCCGAGAGATCAAGTCAAGTCGATTTCAACTAATATTGAAGCTGATTCATACCCGATACGCCGTATTAGATCTCCCCAATACGCTGTATCCACTGGACAGAATCGTACACTCATGTACGAGACAAGACAAACGAAGATTCCATTTCCAAGTCTCCCCCCATTAAGTGAGCCTTGTCCTCAAGGCTTAAGACGCGGCACTTGACGACGATGCGGTCTTTGTGAAGAGGTGTGGGTATTTCTTCCGGAATTGATCCTCGCGTTCCCATGTAAACTCAGGACCTCTCTTGGAGTTCCATCGAACCTTGACTAATGGGATGCGGCTTCGCTTCAACCGTTTAACTTCACGATCCGTGATCTCTACAGGTTCCTCGACAAACTGAAGCTTGTCATCAAAATGAAGTCCATCCAACGGAACGGCTAATGGTTTGTCGGAATAACACTTCTTCAAGTTGGATATGTGAAATGTATTGTGAACCTTGCTCAGCTCTTGAGGAAACTCAAGCTTGTAAGCAACGGATCCAACCTTTTCCATCACCTTGGATGGTCCAACATACCTGGGGTTTAGCTTCCCCCATTTGCCAAAGCGTACTTCTTCTTTCTAAGGTGATACCTTAAGCATGACTCTGTTGTCAACTTGAAATTCTAAAGGCTTACGTCTCACATCGGCATAACTCTTTTGGCGAGCAAATTTGATAGCGAATTGTCCTAGGGTGACTTAGTGATGTGTCTCGGCTTCTTGGCTTAGGATTTGGTATAAGATGACATCGACTTCATTGTAAGATGGTGTAAGAGTTTACTTAGTTGTTATGGTTACTAATTCGATTTACCGAAGTAAACGCGTTTTATGAATACACACACAAAACTTGATATAAGTCGTAAATTGTTTTCTTGACAAGAAGTTTTTAAAGTGACTACTCTCAGCATGGCATGGTCCTTCCTGAATTATACATAGTTGATCAGGCCATGTATAATTGAGGACTAACGATGCATTGCTCATTTTCATCAAAATAGCGTCATGATTTCATGATATTTGTGGGAGTGGCTTATATAAATAAGTAGAGAATTAAAGTAAACTTGACAAAATACATTGATTTTATAGATAATTTGAAATCATTCATACAATCACAATGAAAACTTAAGAGTAAATACAACGAGAATTCTTAAAGGAATCGAGTCTAAGCATTGATATCGTCCTTCATGGTGTTAAGGTCTTGATCGGCTTCTCCTCCTCCTAATGCATGCACCAATCTACGTGCTCCAGTACCTTCAGCCTGGTTTCCATGGTTCTGGTTCTTTAGCTCCGGGCAATCACTCATGTAGTGCCCTGGATTCCCACATTCATAGCAAGTAAGGGTTCTTTGATTCCTAGCGGCAGCAGGATTTCTACAATCCCGGGTCATATGGCCAATCTTCTTGCAATTCCCGTACTTTACAGTACATGGCCCATTGTGGTGCAGCTTGCACCTGTTGCATAATGGAAGAGTTCCAACATACTCCTTCCTTTCACCAGTCCCAGCGGCGTAAGCTTAAGCCATATTTTGTCTCTTGGGAGATTGTTGTTAAGCTTGGTTGTTGTTGTTGTTAAGTTTCCTCTTATTCTCAGCTTGATGTTCAGCAAGAGTGCTGATCTTTTTATCCATCAGTTCAGTTGCCATTTTAATAGCATCCTGCATTGTTTTCGGCCTTGATGCCATAACACTTCCGTGAATCATGTCGGGCAGACCACCGACATATTTCTCAATCTTATCAGACTCCTCAGAAAACATCCTGACACACAACAATGCCAGTTCCTGGAAACGTTGATTGTAGCCTAGTACATCAGTACCTTTTACTTTCAAATTCCACAACTCGACCTCGAGTTTCTTAATCTCGCTCCTCGGGCAGTACTTGTCTGTCATCTTCTTTTTCAGGTCAGTCCAAGTCATTGCATATGCAACGTCGTGACCAACAGTCCTAACGTGTGAGTTCCACCACGTTAGAGCAACTCCAAGAAGAGTACATGTGGAAAACTTGATTTGGTTTTCCACAGTGCAATTGCTTATGCGAAACACAGTTTCCATCCGTTCAAACCACTGGGTTAATTTGACAACTCCTTCAGTGCCTTTGAAAAATAGGGGTTGGCACTTCATGAAGTCTTGGTAAGTGCACTCTCGAGCAACGCGTTCAGTCCTTCTGACACCCGTTCCCGAATTATGGCTGTCTTCGCCATTCGTGCTTCTGTTAGCATCACGTGTTGCCAAAGCGGCAGCAACGCCTTGGTCAATCATTGCCTGAAGCTGGGCATTAGTGACAGATGTGGTGTTGGTTGTTGTGGCTGGTGTGGTTCTGGTTCTGGGTGCTTTCCTTGGAGGCATTATCTTCAAAATCAGAAGAGTAATAAGATTAGATTAGTTTAGTTATCTTCGTCGTGCTCCGAAAATAGAGTGTTGTGAGATGATGTATGGTAAATATGAATATGCGCTCCTGGCATAAATTGAATGATGGTAAGATATCATATCTGATAGCTTAATGTTTAGGTAGCGTTTAGGACCTACGAGCTTATAGTACTACCTCGCCTAAAGAAATGTTCCAATATTTATATAAATAACCCTTATATAAATAATTGTAGAGTATGCGAAAGAATGCAAACTCATCTTTGCATATATATGTAAGGCCCTTATAGTAATGTACGTACTATAATATAAACACGTATATGAATCATGTAAGCATCTAGTAAGACCAACTAATGCAAACAACTAGTGTATGTGTGTCCCGTGAAAAACCCCTTTGTATGAATGCAATGTTTGAAAACGGTTATAGTCCAGCAAAACATTTGACCTGGTTCTCTATAACCTTGGCTCTGATTACCAATCTGTAACACCCCCAAAATGGGTCGCAGCGGAATATGGGTTTGGGAGCGTTACTTCATAGATCAACAGCACAAGATATATAAGAACGACTTTTAAAAGTGTCGTTTAAAACCGATACATTGGATTTAGCAAAATGTTTGTTACAAAAGCCCGAAGCTTTACTTGTTCATTGTTAAATTATACAAAGATTCCAGTTCATAATAAATGTTCCTCCAAAATGTAATGCAACCAAATCTTTAATGCAAATGACTTCCAAAATAACGACCACCAATGTATCCCTTGTCTTGTACCTCATTGATCTCCTGAGAAAACATGCTTTAAAACGTCAACAATAATGTTGGTGAATTCATAGGTTTGTAAATTGTATGAGTGTAGGACCGCAATTGTTTAGAGTGTGTATTGCATGGTATACAATATCCAAAACAGTAAGTATTGCATGGTATACAATATTCAAAACAGTAAGTATTGCATGGTATACAATATTCAAAACAGTAAGTATTGCATGGTATACAATATCCAAAACAGTAAGTATTGCATGGTATGCAATATCCAAAACAGTAAGTATTTCAAAGTTACTTGCGTCCAATTGTAAAACAAAGCATGTTCTCACCCCAAAACTTGTAAATCATAGAAATTGTAAAAACATGGGGCTATGAACTCACCTTGAGTTAATGAATATCAAGTATATCACAGATAATGCGTCACGGTAATGATCGAGTGCAACCTAATCCAATATAGGTCGTATAAGCACTAAGCACTTTGATTAACTAATACCATATACAATTCTATATAGCTACATCACCATCTAATCGTTTTAGTGAAATCGCATTTATAAAGTAAAAACGTTTGTAAATGCCTTGTTAGTAAAAATGACCTAACTTTCGCGTTTTAAGCCTGATTTATACGTTTCTTATGCCCACACTTCCGTATTAAGACGAGCTATCAAAATATGACATTTTCATATTTTTGACCTACTGGTGAACAGTACTTTTTACTGTTCACACCAGTTTATAAAATTATTTTTATAGTTTTAGTTAACTAAATGTGTTTATTTTATTCGTTATAGCTGTTTTTAGCGAGTCTTTAGTGCATGTTTCGTTTTTAAAAGTTCGTATCTTATTAATGAGCTTTTCAAAATGGTATAAACCAGTGATAACAAGTATCTTTTATAAAATTAGTTTTGTAAAAGTATTTATTAACGCTAAATGCGTTAAAATACGTATCTTTTTTCGTTATTAATCACGTTTTTCGAGTTTCTTAACTTTATGGAATCGTCTTGAGACGTTCTATTAATAAAAATATAAAAATAAAACACTTCTATTTTCGGAACAACCAAACAGAAGTTTGATGTTATTTACCTGTGTGTAAAAAACATATTTTAAACTTGATTTTGTACTTTTAAGTTTAACCATCTTGCTACAAGTCCATTACAACATCCATTATCATATGTATTACCTTCCTAGAGTCCTTAAGTCCATCATTGTCTAAGAAATGTCCAAGGATCACAATATCACAAGTTTATTTACTCATTTGCTCATGACATGTATAAGTAACTTTTTATAATTACTACTTTATACTTACACATTTTATACTTAAACCAACATTGTACAATACTCATAATCAGAATTATGGACGAGATATTACCAACCTACATTAGCATCATCGAGAAAAAGTGTACAAAATCTATGCTTACAGTAGCTAAAGATCATTTCACATGTTCAAAAGTGTCCTAATGGTGATTTTGCTAGCATAGAAACAATGTAATTTATACCCCAAAACATTTAAATGATATAATGTGAAGGACATAAAGGGTTTTAGATCGACCTTTAAATGTGCATGCTGATATGATGAAACCACAATATCTTATAACCCTAGTTTAGATGATAAACCAAAGCTTGCACAACTTAAAAACCCTAATTCCAATTAGAAACCTTAATCCTTCCTTTTCCTTGCTTAACTCTTGTAAAAGCTTAAACCAATCCTTCCAAACACCTTAGGTTACCTTAGATATCATGTAGGAATGTGTATAAATGTTGTAAATAATTTTTAAAAATTGTATGGATGGTTGTTGGTTTGTGTTTTGAGTCAACGAGATAAATGGGAGAGTTTTGTGTTTTTCACTAAGTAAAATGAAAGTGTATGTTTTCTATCTCTAGTTTAGGCATTATATACAATGTTGACTTAGTCAAGGAACACCATGAGGGTTTCTAGGGAAGGCATGGTCAAGAGTATGGAAGTCTTACAAGTGTACATAGAAGCCTTGCTTAAAAATATCTATATGTTCCTAAAAGGTGAGAACATCCTATGAAATTTAGGGAATGTGATTTGTAAGATATTTCTTTGTATCTACACTTGTATATCCGGCCTATAGAGTGTATATGTGATGTTATTTTTCAAATTTTGGGTATTGGGTATAATTGTGGGTATTTGTTGAAGCGTAGAAAAGTTTTGGTTGTTCCGGGTATGCCTAAACGTATTTTATCGCGATACGTAAAAAATATACGTAACCAATACAAATAAATTAAACAAAGTTAATAATTATCCTCAAAATAATTACTTAAAACTTGCTTTATGTAAACATTTAATTGTTTGACACCCGTTTACATTGAATGATCATTTTTAGCTTACGCGATTTAACTTAACGATTACGATTAAAAGCAAACGCGTACAATACTAAAAATACTTAGTGAATTTATTAACGTCCTAAATGACCCTAAAACACGGGATGTTATAACTTATTCCTTAAATATGTGTTTTGGGCCACAGATGAACATCATTGAATTTTTGCAACATCATCATACATGTATAATTATGCATTTGGTTTTTGTGTAGATGTGGTCATGTAGATGTGCATCGGATGAGGCTGTTGTAGCAACTATGGATCTATGGTACATGGGTAAATCATGTGGAAGTTCAGCCACCAAAATGTACTAATTTTGCTTCACTCAAAATGAACTAAAGGTGAGTACTTAAAGAGTACTCTGATGAAAAACAAGAGAGGGTGTGACTTTTTCACCAAAAAACATATGGTGAGTATTTGTTTAACTATTGGTCATCGACTGGGTTTGGTTTAAACTTGGGTCAAAGAACGCCTGGAGCGAATAACAATGTGGGTAGTGTAGCTTCACGTCATACGCCAACCGTTCTTTAGTCCGTTGGAAAGAGTTTAGTTAACATGCCTATTGGGGGCAGTGAATGTTGTACAAATTAAGGCACGTCTTATGGTTTCACAAAACAAATATGTAGTTATACATGTGCAAGTTTAGTTTTAGTTTCGGGAGTGGTTTTCCGTCCTTATTAAAAATGCCAAAACACCAAAAACACACTACTATGTGAGCTAAATATCTTTCGAGACTAAGTTAGCCCCCGCCGCAATGCGCGGGAAATTTGCCCCTCGTTTACTACTTATAAGCGTTATGGTTATTTATGCCACCACAAAAATGTTATACTATAATTTTTGTATAATGCAGGAAGCTAGGAAGCATTTTGACAAGGCTGATGTTGTTTATAGCCAGGTAGCTATAGATTTTTGTATATACATGTGTTAAATTTTGGTAAAGATTCGTCATTATGTATTTATATCTGTAACTTCATATGTAGATACGTGACAAATATTTATCATTGAGGAAGAGTACTCGGACAGAAATAGCATCTGCTACAGAAGAGGTATATGTGTTGTCTCGTATAAAGATGACTTAAATAGTTATGCAATAGATTACTAATGTAAACAATT
>BQNB010133747.1:6744-18416 GCA_026074375.1 Tanacetum coccineum | reverse complement strand
GGTAATGATGATTTATTAGAGACCATTGAGAGTTCATATTCGGCTAGGATACAAGTTAAGAAAGTGTGAAGTGCACACTCGTTGAGCTAATACGAACTCTACCATGGCAGAATATGCATGGGTTACGACATAACACTATTGGTTACGCCGTAACCATGCAGGGTAAGGGACAAAGACCTTTGGGGTTGATTACATCGTAATCTAAATGATTAGGTTACGCCGTAACCTATTGCCAGTATCAAATATTTGTAGGTTACGCCGTAACCACTGATGGTTACGCCGTAACAAGTGAAGTAGTTAATACATTACGTCGTAACCACTTATAATTACGCCGTAACTACTTGTCTGTTGGTTATAAATATTTGGGTTTTAACCAACTTTAACCACCCAAAAACTGTTGTTAACTATCATTATTGTCTGATATATACCAGATACATTGGTCTCAGGATGAAATAAAAAAAATTCACATACAATTCCTCTAAAGTTCTTGATTTGTGATCTTGTGCCTAGACACAAATTGTCATTCTTCTTGAATTATCTCGATAGAGATTTCATGCAACCTAGGCACCTATAGGGTCAAAATACTTTATACGAAAAGTGAACTCAACACGATTCAAGTAAAATTTCTAGAATTATCACGAACCCTACATAAAATTTCCTAATAGAAGCAAGTGTAGATGCTCTTTTTACACAATAGAAAAATTATGCTCTATATGCGGATAGTTCTAATGATAAATGCATTGGTACATCATACATGACTAGTTCTCCTTTTGTGTATTATATAACCTATACAAAAGGCAGACGCCCCGACCCAAAACTTTTAATGCGACCCGCCCTTTACCCACCTCGACCCACTAACTGATTATAGATGACCCGACTTATAAGAAAACACCTTTCTATCTCCACCCCCAAATTCTCGAACCTTCATTCTCCTTCTCCATCTCATCCATCTCTTCTTTCTCTCTCGCATCAAACACATCTCTTCCATCTCATCCATCTCATCCATCTCTTCGGTTGATGGGAACAATCTTCAATTGTGTTATACTCTCACTTTACTTTCATCTATTGGGTTGTGCCGAATCTCATTTAGGGTTTTAATATGATTTAGGATTTTTTTTAATTTGGTTTCTGTAATTATAAATTTCTTTTATCTTGAGTATTGAATTCGTTTTTTTTTTGTTGCAGGTTTGGGTATGCAACATTAAAGATGGAGTAACAAGCAAAATACCAAGAACATTCAACTGGTATTGATCAATTTTAATATACATAATAGTAAGATATTTTAAAAATGCCTTTTCTTATGCATCTTATTGGTTGAAAACTTATTGGTTCAGAATTGTGTTGCCTTTAAGCTGTTGTTATATGCATTTTTTTTGTCGTTGGTGGTTATTACTGTTTAATTGAGTGTGATGGGAAAACAAAAAGTTCACCTTAGAGACAGCCTTTTAAATCAATGTGAAAAACAAATACCAAATATCGTTCCTACCACACAAAATTCTTTTATCCGTGAGGGTTTTCATAATGGATCAGCAAAGTATGATGCTCTTTGCAACGTCCGTTCTGGACAGTCAGATTTGCATCCAAGTGTTATGGCTTCTCAAGGTTAGTCTATTTTGATTATTCAATTTTGTTATATAACATGATGTTTCTACATTTTCCATTTGACTTACTGGCTGCTGTAGTGGTTTTTCATTTATTCGATCCTCTTTTTGTGGTTTCCAATGCAGAAAACTCAGAAAAATCTCAGTTGTATTTACATGTGTTTAAGAGGTATTCTGAGATTTGTAGAAGATATCCAAACAGAGATTGTGTTAAAGCTTTCAGAGGTATTTTCAACTTCTTTAGATTCAGACTACATTCTTCGATTTGTTGGTTTGCAGCTTCTATTAGGGCGTCTTAAATCAGATTCGTTTATTCTTAGTGATGAAATGGTGAGTGGCAGTCGGCGTGTTCAGAGGGGTAGTGTGCGTGGCAGAGGGTAGGGATACGGATGTGTGTATGAGATGGTTGGATGTTTCGCGGTGGGAGGCATTATATTTGGATGTTTTTCAGAGGTATTCTCGGTATTCTGTAGGAAAGCAAAAAGTTCATTGTAGTGCATCTTCTACAGGTATTTTAAATTATTCTTTTTTTTCTACGTTGCTTATTTGTAATATTTCATATGCGTACAATTCTTAAAGCAAGTGGAATGGGTTCTGGGAAATGGAAATCGAAAACAGATGAGGATACTGATGTCTTCCAAGCATACGATGTTCTATGTTCAAGGAATGTGCGGAGACGCTGTTCAGTTGGTTCATCACAGAGTTCTAATGTGTTTCAGAGGTACACAGAGCTTTGTGCCACGCGTAGTTCATCTACTCTCCACCAAACTGTTACTGATGTGGGTTGTAGAGTTTCTCGCCCTGTGTCAGTAGGCTCTGCTTTCCGTAATACTCAATGTGAGGAATTAGTTTTTATAAAGTTTGTGACTATACCATGTGTGTTTGTTGTCAGTGTTTGTTAAGCACATTCTTTTTTATATTGTTTTGTAGATGCTGTTGTCGGTGGTTCTCCTCTTCCAAAAAACCGCAAGAGAATTGCTGCAGATCTTCACTTGACCCCAGTGCTAAGTCCAGCAACTACTTCAAAGAGAAGTCGATACTCTTTTGTGAGCAACCTTGGTCCGTCCACTAGATTTTTAGATCAACCACCGTCAACGCGTCCATGTGTGGACTCCGAACCCTGTTCAAATCAACCATCTTACATACGTCCACGTGTGAACGCTCATGCATCCAGTTCTGTCGTGCGTACGGGTATATCTGTTTTTGACATGTTGTTCTCAATACATCACTTATTTATCTATAGTCATTTCTAAGTCTCCGTATTTGTTATAACTTCTAAATGTATTCTTATGCGTGGATTGCAGGCCCTACATATGCTTATTTCGATTTAGGAGACTGCAATCAGCGTTGTCATCACTATGGGGCATCTTTCTGGTACGGTGAGCGGTTAAAGGGACATTCGTAGAACCAGAGACCTGAGTGTCATTTATGTTGTGGAGGGGGCCAGATTCACATGCAACTAGAGCGAGATCCACTGGACTATATAAAGAACCTGTTGCAAAACAAGCATTTCATGGAAAATATTCGCGCATACAACCAGTTGTTCGCAATGACATCCTTTGGAGCAAAGATCGACGAGTCTATCAACGCTGGAAGAGGACCATATGTCTTTAAAGTATCTGGTCAAATCTACCATTGGATAGGATCATTATGTCCGCCTATGGGAGAAGCTCCAAGATTCCTACAGATATATATTTATGACACGGACAACGAAGTTGAAAATAGGATGAGGTATTTTGGAGGGGTTGATAATAGTCATTTAGACACGCAGATAGTCGAAGGGCTTATTCAATTTTTGGACGCGCACAATGAGCTAATACAATTATTCAGGACAACAAGAGATAAATGCAGGCAGATGGACATTCCCGAATTTAAAATACGACTTTACAATGCTGAAGGGGCGCGTGGTTATGAGCTACCTACATCAAATACTCTTGGAGCTATGGTGTTTGAAAACGGTATTACAACTAATAAAGAGTTTGATGTCATTATCCAGCATAAAGATGGTCCGCCACAAAGGATAAATAAGCTGCATCAGTCGTATATGTCATTGCAGTTTCCTCTTCTTTTCATCTATGGGCAACCAGGTTACCACACAGAGCTGAAACTCAGATCAGCTGATGGCGGCGAGAAAGCTAAAAGAATGACCATGCTTGCGTAGTACAGATACCAATTGCACTTTAGGCTGAAGCAATACGATCCAATCTTTAGGGGTGGTAGATTGTTCTAGCAGTATGTTGTCAGTGTTTTTTACGCGATCGAACAGAACCGGCTTGACTTTATAAGGAAAAACAGTAGAACCAAGAAACCCGAAAAAAGTCAGAAACCATTTGAAAACAGTTACAACATTCACACACAAACATATAGAAAAAACATGAACAACCTATACGGAAGCACCCTCGGATAAACAAAGCCGTCTAAAACCAATAAATCCTAAACCCGCAATTCACAACTCTCCTAAAACCCACTCAGAATTGGTCTGAACTAAATCCTAAACCCGCAATTCACAACTCTCCTAAAACCCACTCACAATTGTCCTGAAAACCAAGTCACAACTCTACTAAAAGCAATTTACAAATGTCCTAAAAACCAAACATAGAACCAAATACTACAAAATAAGGAATCCTATACAAAGTCTAAACATACGAAAGAGAAGCAACCCTAGATAAGGAAATGCATCTAAAACCAACAAATCCTAAATCCACAATTCACAACTCTCCTAAAAATCAATGAAATATCACATAGCAAATAACATCAAAAAGCCACACAAAAAAAACACATACCAAAATCAAGAAGCCACAGATCCTCGTTAACCACTTTACACAACAAAAAAACCATCTTAGTTCACCGGTAAAAGCTTTATATAGGACGGTAACCATTACTAATGACACAACACAACTGGCATTCATGCAGCAAACCCTCATAGTTAATAGCGCACTTACTAAAAATTAGTGCGAAAGGTTAATAAGTCCTGACTTTGTTAACAAAGATCGGGTCTACGGGTCACAATAAATATTTAATTAATGCATAAACGGGTCGGACGGAATTAAATTAATATAAAAGTAGGTCGGGCCGGCCTAAATCATTAAATTCTCAAAAATGGGTGATCTCGCCTTTTGTATATTTTTATAATATAAAGTAAATAAATCTGGTACCAAAAATGGGTCAGTGGGTTTAGACCCCTTCATATTAGTATCCTGACCCCATTAACTTTCACTACAGATTTATAACTGTGCTTTTGTTTTTCCTCATTCCCAAAGCAAACTTGCAACAATAAAACCTACCAAATTATAGATGACATTTATTATGTTTTTTCACCATCTTCATCAAAACACTATCATTATCTATTTTATATGTATAGCGTCAGTGATGGTGATTCGTTAAGTTGGTTTTTGAATATTGAGTTACTTTACTAAAGCATGTACTAGATCTTGAAACTATATGTACAAACTCTAAACATCACTATTTTCTTTATTTTTAGTGACCGGATGTGCGATGGCGGTGACCGAAAACGGTAGTCACCGGAGGTGCAATGGAAGTGAGACGGACAGAGGTACGGTATCTCGAAAACAACATCTTCTTCACAACCGATGGTGGCCGCAGGTACTATGGCGGTTGTAGCAGTGGTGTTTCACCGGAGGTGTGACGAACTGAGGCATGGTGACCGGATAAAATGGTGATGATAATTAGTTTGGAAAAGAATGAAAAGAAAAGTGGGAAATAAAGTGTGTGTAAAAGAAAAGAAAAGAAAAAGTTTATTTTTTGTTTTACAAATAAATGTTATCAACTTTTTTACATTTTATTTATGTTTTCAAATTTAATAAATTATCAAAAATTATAAATATAATTAATGAGGATATTAGATGGGGTATAAATCATATGACCCCAAAAGATACACTCGTTTTTTATCTTTTATTAATTAAATCTTAGACAATGTTGACAATGTTTTGACAATGTTGACCAATCAAATATAAGATAAATTGATAACTGCTTTTTCTTTTAATAAAACTAAAGGATTAATTTTTATTCACTCTTCACATTACATACAACATGACCCATCATGTTGAAATCAAATTTGAGAGGATTTGTTCCTTAAATCTTTGTTTTGCTGGCATTAATATTCTATAAGTGGGTAATTAGTATTATGTTGTAGATATCGCACTCTTTGAAGTCTGAACACCGCCAAACAAACAAAGAGTACAAGCAAAGCTTACAGAATATAAAAGTGGCATGCCTGGTATTCACGACTAGAGTAGTCGTGACAGTTCATGGGGTCAAAACAGATAGATTTTTTTATTTAGTATACACACATAAAAAGTTCAGTTTACGATTAAAATGAGAAGAGTAAATATATATGTTATAAACCTAGTCTTAACTTGCTCCGTAAGAATACACCCCTAGAAGCCGCACTAACTAATATGGCCAAATCCCATATTCCGCTCGAAGCCTTCTTTACTAAGCTTCGTCGACCTTCTTCTGCTCTTCCTAATTTTAATGTTTATTAAGTTGAATCAATTTTAATGTTTATTAAGAGTCAACTTGTAGATAATTGACAATTGAATGAAACTCGTGTGCAAGATTTTATGGAGCCTTGTTGTACTTTATATATGGTTGTAATTTTTTTTAACGGCGGATATTATTAGAGAAAACTACTAGCAAGGAGCTAGAAAATTACAAGATAACAAGATGAGGGTTTTTAAGCCACTCAGTCCAACTAAAGGAAACTTTACATCTATAACGACACTAATAAAAAGATCGAGATTTCACATCGTAAAAAATAACCGCTTTTGAAGGAGACTTTGAACCGAAGATAGTCTTATTACGGAAACTCCAAATATGCCACCACATCACATAGCGAACTCCTTCAAAAATTCGCTTATGGTTGAGCGAAAGCCGAAGACTCAGAATCCAATCCAACCACTCTTCATATGAGGACACCTCCATATACGTTATATCCCACCAGCTAGTAATCATACGTAGAATATCTCTAGTAATATAGCAAGTGAAGAAAATGTGCCTAGTTGATTCCACTGCTTTACCACACATAGGGCAAAGAATAGAGTCAATATCCATTCCTCGGCGAGAAATGTTCAATTTAGTTGGAAGATAATCTAACTTAATTTTTCAAGCTAGAACATTAACCTTAATAGGCATCGCTTTGATCCAACGAGTTCTAGAAGCGACCTCCGATAGCATGTACTCGTCAATCAACCTTCTAACCGAAGCGACGGAAAAGTCTCCCGAACTTTTCAAGGACCACACCCATCTACCCTTATATTAACAAGGGTTGTGCCTTCAACCTTCACCATCAACGACTCGTACTGGTCTTGTTCCACACCTCCCCTAGGATCTCGACGAAAAGATAAAGCTAAGTTATTATGGGATAGCTTCGAAGCAACATCAATGTTTTTACAAGATTCTAACGCATATGCCCTTGGGAACAAAATTTTAAACGCAATTTCCCCATGCCACGCTTCTTCCCAAAACAAAGTATCCGAACCGTTGCCTAGTTTTTTATGAATGAAACTAAGCAACTTTAAGCCCCGTTTCTTTAACAAGTCCACTTCTTTAACTATGTCGAGCCAGATGGACGAGTAATTACCAATTTTCTCGTGATCTTCATGAATTGATTTGATAACATTCGCCTATAAAGAAGAGTTTTGAGATAGAAAACGCCACACCCATTTAAACATGAGAGCTCTATTCAACGCGTATAAACTTGAGATTCCAAGACCACGTGTATCTTTAGAAGCCAACACGTTTGTCCATTTCACCCAAGTCGGTTTTTTATCAAGAGGGTCGGAACCATTGAAAAAATGAGAACGAATAGATTCCATACGTTGTAAAATCTTCACGGGGACTTTAAATATTAACATGTGATAAATAGGCATCGATCCTAAAACCGACTTAAGAAGAGTTAATCTACCTCCTATCGAAAGAGTCTTCATCTTCCATTTAGATAAACGAGTAGCCATTCCATCGATCGTCTCATTCCAAGACTGAATTCTAGACATACGACCACCCACTTTCAAGCCTAAAAAAGTAAACAGGGTTTTAAGAGTGACACAGCCAATCTTCCTAGCTGCTTGAACCACTTTTCCGGCATCCACATAGATCCCCATTAGCTTACTTTTTGACATGTTAATGCGAAGACATGAAGCACGGTAAAAGCATTCCAATACGTGGACGATCGTATCTAAGTTTGACTCGTTTCATTGGCCTATGAAAATAGCATCATCGGCGTAAAAAAAATGTGAGAGATGGAGCAAAGGGCTTAACATAATAGCTTTAAACATACCTGCATCGACTACTCTTTTGAACGAGATGTGCAAGCTTTCCATAACCAAAATAAACAAGAAAGGAGATAGAGGATCGCCATGTTTAAGACCTTTGTGGAATTGAAATTCTTCCGTGGGGCTACCATTCACAATAACCGAACCCCTAGAGGATCATAGGCAACTTTGAATCCAAGAACACCATTTCTCACCAAAACCAAACCCTGGCGAACAATATCATAGTATAGAAACTGAATACGACGTCTTACAATGAATTAGGGGCTTGCATTCACATATTGAAGTGCGACCACTACAACAAATATGACATTTGCTCATACTGTAATCATCATGTTTTTTTATAAGAAAATTGACAAAAATAACCAATTTTACAAACATACTTCACTAAATACTCAATTTTTATCAAAAATCCGTTATACCCACAAAACTAGTAAGATTTGGGAAAAGTTGCTGATCATCTGAAAATTCGTATGGTTTGACTTCGAATAGTCAAACCTTGCTACTAGCACAACAATTTGTTTTATGGTCATAGCTTCTTTTTGACTTCATGACTAACACCAAGGGGCATGTCGACTTGAGATGAAAGAGTCATATCTCTTGGTTGAAATGTTAAAGATCAAATTGTATAGCATAAGGGACATGTCGACTTGAGATGAAAGAGTCATATCTCTTGTTTGAAATGTTAAAAATTGTATAGCATAAAGACATGCACAATACCAATAGGATTACATCCCTCTCAGAATTCAAGTGTCCAGCTTACAAAACACAAGACTTTAGAAGTTAATTCATTGAAGATGGAACAGATTAACAAGGTACGCGTTTAGTGGCTCTTGAGCATATTAATATTAATTTTTTTCTTATGAAATCTAGCAAGGTTTAATTTCACAGCTTCAAACTTTACAAAAAAATTTAAAAGATTGTATGGTTTACTTCGAAAAGTCGAACCTGGCGAATTTTTAGAAAATTCGCAGATTCTCATAATTCTTGATAGTTTTATGGGTATAACAGATTTTTTGAAAAAAGTTAGGTATTTACTAAAGTATGTCTGCAACATTGGTTATTTTTGTCAATTTTCTTTTTTAATAAGTGTGATACATTTTGTTAAATTTATTTAATTCTTGTTGTAAAAAAAACCTACAACAAACTTGGAAGATAGCTTGCGAAACAGACTTGTTTGAGTAACCTTGACACACACAAACAACCTTCAATGATGAAAAGTAAAAGGCACACATGTATGCTCCTAATGATTTATTTATTAAGAACAAGGAAAAGATATGGTACAATTACCCATCCCCTCACCTCTTTATTGTATAGATGAAGGGGAAGAAAACCAACTTTTAAAGAGTTAACCTAGCTGCTACAAAGGAGAGAAAGAATACACCGAATGAATTTCTAAGGAGTCATCTTATGCATTATATAATGCATCAACCGACCTCCTCTCCTAGTTATGCTAAACTTGGGCTAAAATTTCTCTTTACTCCCTATACTATCTCTAATATGCATACTAACATATAACAATTTCCACCTTAGTATCATATTAGTCTTCTACGATACACAACAACTTCAACCATTGTTGGAACCTCATAACAGGGATCACCTTTTACAAGACACCAGTAGCAAAAATCGTTGCTGACATTAGCTTAGCTCTTGACTATGTCAAGAGTCCATTTATCCAACTAGCCTCCTTTACAGCCTCTGTAAGTGTCATATACCCCGCTTCAGTTGGTGACAAAGCCATCATGTGCGGCATCATAGCTTCTCAGCTTCCTGTACATTCTTGTATCATCAACCCGTACCTTGTGATTGATCTACCCATGACAGTGATCAATCTTCCCATGACGTAGTCAAAATCCATAAAAAACATGTACGTCTATCTGTAATCAACGATCAAACTTATCCATCATACCCACATCTGCAGATGCTATGTCAAGGCTTGTGCAGACCACCTGATACTCCTGGCTTCCAACCGCATATATACATACCATTCTTTTCCATATCACAGTCCCCTGATAGACTACCCTCCAACGACGGTATGGAGTGTCCCTTCAACAAAGTATGTACCAATTTTTTGTTGTAAAACCTGGACTGTGACACCCTCATAGTATTACCACTCTGATCCTTAATGATCTCTATACCAAGTACATTTCCCTTTGCTTTATCCAACAAACCCTTGGTAGCCCAGATCTCAGCCTTGCATCCGCAAGAAAAAACCATATCATCTATATAGAGAAATAGATGTATGAACATACCTGGTGTATACTCTCAGTAATAGCCATCATTGTCGTCACTGCATTTCTTGCAACCATTGTTAAGCACATACACATCTGACCGAGCATCCACATCATCTTTTAATCCAACCTTCCACTTGGAAATCACTTCTCAAGCAACTGTATTATTGAAAGTCAATGACTCATGTGCATGTATCTTCTCCACTACAGCAACTGCAAACGCAGCCTCATTACTGCCTTCTTTATATGTGAATAGTTTATGTGCCGAGTGTTGCTCCCTATCACGTGTTGAATGATAGTCTATCAAAACATGAGTTTGTACTTCCTGTGAACCAACTACATGATCGACATTCCCATGAGGTTCCACCTCAATTGTATGATCCTCCTGTGGTTCCATCTCAAACTCAACTCCTTGCAACACCTGCACTGAATCCGTACCTACACTAGAACCAATAAAAGTTTTCTTGTATTTCTCACTATCATTGAAACCCATATTCTTGTAAAGCACTACCTTTGAAGTACCATCATCTAAGCTCCAAAGCTTATAACCTATCATACCTTCATGGTATCCTAAGAATATGCACTTGACCTTAACCAGTTCAAGCATCCTTTGCTTAATACTAGCAAGCCAACCAAAAACCCCTAACATATCTATAGGTGTCTTAAATTCAATCGCTGATGATGGTGACATATTCACTAGATATGTAGACATGGTTGTATCCTTTACCCAAAAAACATTGGATAAACCAGATTGAATCATAAAACAACATACCTTAGCCAAGAGTGTCATGTTTGTTTCCTTAACCAACCCATTCTGCTGTTGTATTCCTGCAACACCCAAATGTCTAGCGGTCCCACTCTCTATACATTGTTATGTAGACCTTTGATTACAAGAATCAAGAACATTACCTATCTTGATCTTCCACCCAGTCTGATATTCTTCTAACTGCTTGCTACCCTTAAGTGTCTTCCTGGTCACTGCCTGACCGTACAAGGTATATACGCAATTAGCCCTTCTTGTTCCTGATAGAACCATTAGTGAACCCTTTATAACCTTGATCTTGCCCGACTCCATCTTCATGGTAAAACCCTCTTTTTCAAGAGTACCTGGCGATATCAAGTTTTGCCTTAATTCTGGAACATACTTGACGTTGTCCAACACGAAACTTGACCAATCCCTCATCTGTACTTGAACCTTACCTGTCCATCATACACGGAATTCTCTACCATCACCAAGCAGTATATTACCACCGTCATACTCCTCAAAATTAACAAAGTAATCTCTCCTATATGTTATATAGTATGAGCCCCCTGAATCCATGATCCAGTTTAATAGTTCTTCAACACTCATAGCCATCATAACATTAGCAATGTCATACGCATCAGCTCCAGAACCGGATGCCTAATCTTTATTCCTGACAAAACCTTGAGATTTCTTGTGATTATACCTGGGACAATCCCTCTTCAAATGCTCCTCGGACTGACATATATAACACCTGAGTCTGTTGCTTCTTCCCTATGACTTTGACCACGCACTATATGTACCCTGC
>BQNB010133746.1:0-18416 GCA_026074375.1 Tanacetum coccineum | reverse complement strand
CATTGTCACTAGTCGTATCCTCCACATTATCAGACATCTCATTCTAATTTTTGCAGTCATCGTTAATGCACGAATCACCATTTTATAAATTTACTTTTTTTTAAATTTACTTTTTTTTAATTTACCAAGTAAAAATTTACCTTTTTTTTAAATTTACTTTTTATAAATTTACCAAGTAAAAATTTACTTTTTATAAATTTTCCAAGTAAAAATTTAACTTTTTTTAAAAAATTTACTTTTTATAAATTTACCAAGTAAAGATTTACTTTTAAAAAAAATTACTTTTAAAAATTCCTTAGTACATGAAATTAAGATCCAATCACTTTGTATAAGGAATGTTTAATTCCTTAGTATAAGGAATGTTTAATTCCAATTCCATAAGTTTTTCAACCAAACACGATGTAGGATTTGATCACCCTGCAACCTGGTTACTAGTGCGGAATAAATCCGATCTTGAAGACGAACACACCCCGGCAGATTATGTATGACAGAAAAGAAAAGGATGCACAAGAATATAACCCTCAATATTATATGTTTATTGAGTAAGGAAAATAATAAAGTACAAAACCCTCCCCCTCACCTCCTTTTATAGAGATGAGGGAGAGAACAAACAGGTTGGAAGAATTAATGTGTGAACCCCTTCCCCCCTCACCTCCTTTTATAGAGATAAGGAGGAGGATGGGCTTGGGCCATAGAGAAACCCAATAACCTTAATATGGCTATAATTAGAGCTAATTTTACACTAAACCCCCTAACCTATTGACTAAAGTGAATACTATACCTAACAATTTCCACCTTAGTATCACTATTAGTCAATACCGATACGCAGCACCTTCGACCTGTGCTAGAACCTAGGACTGGGAACCGCCTTTTACCAAGGCACCAGTAGCAATTACTGCTACTAAACTTAGCTCATATCCTAACTCTGCCAAAAGTCCCTTTAGCCATATTTCCTTCTTCCAAGCCCCAGTAAGTGTCATATGCGCCGCTTCAGTTGTTCACAAAACCATCATGTACAGCATCATAGCTTCTCAGCTTCCTGCACATCCTTGTATCATAAACCCGTACCTTGTGATTGATCTACCCATGGCGTAGTCAAAATCCACAAAAATCTCTACGTCTGTCTGTAATCCACGATCAAACTTATCCAACATACCCACATCTGCAGATGCTATGTCAAGTCTCGTGCAGACCATCTGATACTCCTGGCTTCCAACTGCATATATACATGACCACTTACCATTCTTTTCCACATCATAGTCCCCTGATAGACTACCCTCCAACGACAGTATGGAGTGCCCCTTCAACAAAGTTTGTACCAACTTTTCATTGTGAATCCTGGACTGTGACACCCTTAGAGTATTACCACTCTAATCCCTGATGATCTCCAACTTTTAATTTTGCAAAAAAATTTCTTGTAATCTAAGAAACCTTGCAACCTCGACAAGTCTTGGACTTATTCTCCGACCCTTTGTTTATTCTGATAACCTTGTGATATAAACCTCACAACACCGAATCAAACAAAGTAACCCTTGTCGTACTTTTATTTTTGCAAAACAATTTCTTGTAACCTAAGAAACCTTGCAACCTCGACAAGTCTTGGACTTATTCTCCGACCCTTTGTTTATTCTGATAACCTTGTGATATAAACCTCACAACACCGAATCAAACAAAGTACCTTGTGCAATAACTTCCTTAAGTCTTCTACACCTTGTCGCGAACCCAAACAATCGAAGAACTCAAGAACCTATACCTGTCGATACCCTGCTGATCCTTGACGTCAAAAAACCTCAACACCAAGAACTTTTGTTGTCGAGAACCTGGTAGCCCAAACAGATTATGTTCCTTCCAGAAAAAATGAACAACAAAGACCTCTTCTTGATCGATCCTAGTTAACTAGAGAACCCGCGAACCTGAGCTCTGATACCACTTGTAGGATTCGATCACCCTACAACCTGGTTACTAGTGCGGAATAAATCCGATCTTGAAGACGAACACACCCCAGCAGATTATGTATGACAGAAAAGAAAAAGATGCACAAGAATATAACCCTCAATATTATATGTTTATTGAGTAAGGAAAAGAATGAAGTACAAAACCCTCCCCCTCACCTCCTTTTATAGAGATGAGGGGGAGGATGGGCTTGGGCCGTAGAGAAACCCAATAACCTTAATATGGCTATAATTAGAGCTAAATTTACACTAAACCCCCTAACCTATTGACTAAAGTGAATACTATATCTAACAATTTCCACCTTAGTATCACTATTAGTCAATACCGATACGCAGCACCTTCGACCTGTGCTGGAACCTCGGACCGGGAACCGCCTTTTACCAAGGCACCAGTAGCAATTCCTGCTACTAAACTTAGCTCATATCCTGACTCTGCCAAAAGTCCCTTTAGCCATATTTCCTTCTTCCAAGCCCCAGTAAGTGTCATATACGCCGCTTCAGTTGTTCACAAAACCATCATGTACAGCATCATAGCTTCTCAGCTTCCTGCACATCCTTGTATCATAAACCCGTACCTTGTGATTGATCTACCCATGGCGTAGTCAAAATCCACAAAAACCTGTACGTCTGTCTGTAATCCACGATCAAACTTATCCAACATACCCACATCTGCAGATGCTATGTCAAGTCTCGTGCAGACCATCTGATACTCCTGGCTTCCAACTGCATATATACATGACCACTTACCATTATTTTCCACATCACAGTCCTTTGATAGACTACCCTCTAACGACAGTATGGAGTGCCCCTTCAACAAAGTCTGTACCAACTTTTCATTGTGAATCCTGGACTGTGACACCCTTAGAGTATTACCACTCTAATCCCTGATGATCTCCAAACCAAGTATATTTCCCTTTGCTTTAACCAGCAAACCCTTGGTAATCTAGATCTCAGCCTTGCATCCGCAAGAAAAAACCATACCATCTATATAGAGAAATAGATGTATGAACATACCTGGTGTAGACTCTCAGTAATAGCCATCGCCGTCGTCACTGCATTTCTTGCAACCATTGCTGAGCACATACACATCTGAGCGAGCATCTATATCATCTTTCAATCTAGCCTTCCACTTGGAAATCACCTCGCAAGCAACCGTATTATTGAAAGTCAATGACTTATGTGCATAAATCTTATCCACTGCAGCAACTGCAAAAGCAGCCTTATTACTGTCTTCTCTATACTGAATAGTTCCCATACAGAGTGTTGCTCCCTATCACGTGCTGGATGATAGTATATCAAATCCTGAGTTTGTACTTCCTGTGAACCAACTACATGATCGACATTCCCATGAGGTTCCACCTCAAATGTATGACCATCCTATGGTTCCACCTCAAACTCATCTCCTTGCAACACTTGCATTGAACTCGTGCCTACACCAGAACCAATGAAAGTTTTCTTGTACTCCCCACTTTCATTGAAACCCATATTCCTGTAAAGCACTACCTTTGAAGTAACGTCATCTAATCTCCAAAGCTTATTACCCACTATACCTTTTACGGTATCCCATGAATATGCACTTGACCTTAACCGGTTCAAGCATCTCTTGCTTAATACTAGCAAGCCAACCAAAAAACCCTAACATATCTATAGGCGTCTTAAATCCAGTCACTGATAATGGTGACCTTGTCACTAGATATGTAGACATGGTTGTATCCTCTACCCGAAAAACCTTGGATAGACCAGACTGAATAAGAAAACAACATACCTTAGCAAAGAGTGTCACGTTTTTCTTATTAACCAACCCATTCTGCTGCTGTATCCCTGCAATACCCAAATGTTTGGCGACCCCACTCTTCATACATTGTTGTGTAGACCTCTGATTTTTAAAAATCAAGAACATTACCCGTCTTAATCTTCCACCCAGTCTGATATTCCTTTTCCTGCTCCTTTACCAAGCAGTCCGTGTTTGTCTTCTCTTCAGGTTGCTTGTCCTCCAACCATCTTTGAGCCACTGCAGTATCATTGTTACTAACCTGAAAAACCTCAGCTTTACAATCCCTTGAGCTCCCTACAGTTCCACCTCAAACCAAACACGTTTTTCATCATGTACTCCATGGACTCCTGTTTCAATAAACGATCCAGCCAAGTATGTTCCAGCAAAGCCTTCATCCTTACCTGCCATAACGCGAAGTCATTCTTTCCATCGAATTTTTCGATGTCAGACTTGGTCCCCATCATCATTCTTTTAACCCTTTGCTAACCGTTTAACCTTTTGTGAATTTACCTACACAAAACACGATCTAGCAAAGTAACCCATTTGTAAAACCCTTGCTTTATCGATATAACCCTAAGAATAAACCTTCTTAGAAATCGATCAAACCAAGAAACCCTTCAAAAAAAAAGACCCTTTCTTACTCAAATATCGATTAAACCGTGGCATAAAACCGTCTAACAAATCGACAACCCTTGAATCAAGAAAGTAACCTACGTTTTTTGAAGTAACCCTTGTCGTACTTTTATTTTTGCAAAACAATTTCTTGTAACCTAAGAAACCTTGCAACCTCGACAGTCTTTGACTTATTCTCCGACCATTTGTTTATTCTGATAACTTTGTGATATAAACCTCACAACACCGAATCAAACAAAGTACCTTGTGCAGTAACTCCCTTAAGTCTTCTACACCTTGTCGCGAACCCGGACAATCGAAGAACTCAAGAACCTATACCTGTCGATACCCTGCTGCTCCTTGACGTAAAAAACTTCAACACCAAGAACTTTTGTTGTCGAGAACCTGGTAGCTCAAACAGAATAGAACAATCCTGTTCCTTCCAGAAAAAATAAACAACAAAGACCTCTTCTTGATCGATCCTAGTTAACCAGAGAACCCGCGAACCTGGCTCTGATACCACTTGTAGGATTCGATCACCCTACAACCTGGTTACTAGTGCGGAATAAATCCGATCTTGAAGACAAACACACTCCAGCAGATTATGTATGACAGAAAAGAAGAAAAATATGCACAAGAATATAACCCTTAATATTATATGTTTATTGAGTAAGGAAAAGAATGAAGTACAAAACTCATCCCCCTCAACACCTTTTATAGAGATGAGGGAAAGAACAAACAGGTTAGAAGAATTAATATGTGTGAAACTCTTCCCCCTCACCTCCTTTTATAGAGATGAGAAGAAGGATGGGCTTGGGCCGTAGAGAAACCCAATAACCTTAATATGGCTATAGTTAGAGCTAAATTTACACTAAACCTCCTTAACCTATTGACTAAAGTGAATACTATATCTAACAGATGCTCTCGGCATTCCTTTTTGCAACTCTTTTTGTAGAAAGGCTATTAGCGGCGTCGACACCTTGTTCTGGAAAGATGTTTGGATCGACAATGGACCTTGTTTGAGGGACAGATTTCCTCGTCTTTACGCTCTTGATTCTATCCCAAAGTGTCGAGTTTGTGATAGATGGGTTCTTGAGAATGAAGTGTGGGGAGGTCGCTGGTCTTGGCGTGTTCAGCCGTGAGGAAGGGCCGTTGACGAGCTGCATTCTTTACTATCCTTAGTCAGTGGCCTATCTTTAAAAACAAGGGAGAGTGATGACTGGAAATGGACTTTGAATACAAATGCTGGATTTTCTGTCAATTGTCTTTCTAAACTTATAGACAAGCATCTCCTCGCATCCTCCAATTTGGGTGGCTCTCCGTGGAATTTTTGGGCGCCTCGGAAAGTGAATATCTTTATTTGGCGGGTCTTTAATGATAAGATTCCACACTTCTCAAATCTCGATAAACACGGTATCGACGTACACTCCCTGCTTTGTCCGTTGTGTGACCAAGAGGTGGAAGACATTAATCATGTTTTGTTGAGTTGTTCCAAGGTAAAAATCTTGTGGTTTAAGTGTTTTGATTGGTGGGATTTGGCGATACCATCGAGTGTTCAAAGTGCCAAGGACCTTTCGGCTCCTCTTCCTAATAATTTTGGAAACAAATGGGTTGTCCAGGCTTTTCATGGAGTTCGTTTGGTTACCCTTTGGGCTATTTGGAGATGGAGGAATCGAGTCGTTCACGCGTTAAGTGATAAAAAAGAAAGAATAAGGAATGAGCAGTGACGAAGCCAGAATTTTAGTTAAGGGTGGGCCAAAAAGCAGTTTAGTGTTTAGCCAACAAATTAATATCGTGAACATGACAGCTTATTTTTAAAGACGTAGGCGTCTTTTAGAACAAGTAAAAAAAATTAAATTACTACTCAAGATAAACAAAAAATCATAGCTAAACTAATTTTAATGAATAAACACAACGTAATACAACGTATTCTACGATTCAAATCCATATATAACAAAAATTAATGAATTGTAGTTGCACGAAACTAAAAGAAGAATGCTTCAATATGCATGAAATCTTAATGTGGTCAATTGAGCTTTAAAGTTAAAAGGTCCAATGTAATAAAAATCTAATGAGTATATGGGTCTGTATTCAAAATTTTGGGGTTGGCCAGGGCCTACCCAAGTCATAACATGGCTCCATCACTGGAATGAATATATTCTCTCAAATTCAGGTTCTATCTCTTTTGTGGATCTCAAATCGTTGCTCTCGTTTAGGATTTGACTGGAGTTAGATGGGTCAGTAACCCGAAAGGTTGAGAGAGGGTTGTTAAATTTTGCTTTTCATAGTTAGGCGGTTTCTTTGCATATTTGTTTGTTTAGTTTCTTGTTGGTGCAGGTAATCCCCCTTGGGATCCCTCCTGTCCTTTAGTTGTTATCTAAATCCTTCTTTGCTTTTCAAAAAAAAAAAAAAAAAAAAAAAGAGAAAATAGTAGTGATATTAATGGTTGAGATTGGTTTCAACTCCATCTTCCAGACCGGGTCATGGCCCACTCCACTTGTTGGATTAAGAGCATTATTGCTTAACACGTCCGCCATGTGCACGTGTTTTGCGCCCTAACTTGACCCGCTTTCCAGACAAGACTGCTGAGATGGTATAGGCTTAACATGATATAGTGGCTAATTGGCTTTTCAAAAATCAAGCCAGCCATGGATTAAAGTTAAACCCACATAAGTAAATTAGAGATGGGTCCAAAATGCTATGCTATGCTAGTGGTTTTTAATAAAGTTGCCGTTCTAAAAAAAAAAACTGCAATCTGTGTCCAAGGTTGTTAACTTGGTATGAAATGACAATGACAATATCAACCAAATATCAAGTAAAAATTAACCAACGTACCAAATAATCGAAGCTGCAAAATTTAAAGTTTACGGCGAGGTCAATTAACAAACTAAGTGAAAAGGCAAACGCAAAAGTACGAACATTTAGGTTATGCGAATTCTAACAACACTTAATGGAAATTTTGCTAAAAAGTTTACGTTTTACACTGATTATACTAAAAGTTATGCAAATTCTAAAACCAATAGACCGATAAGGTATGCATTATACAGTACTAATCAAAGTGTAGTTTCATCAACCTTCCCATATACTACCTCCGTCCCACATTAAGTGTCCACTTGACTTTTTCAAAGTCTTTTTCTTCACTTTACCTTAATGATTTCGTCTAGGTTAAATGATACTTTGATGCAAGATAATATGAATGGATATAGTTTTGAATAATTTTTCTTTAAAATTTCGTCAATATTATATAACACAAACAAAAATAATTTATTGCAAGTTGAGGAAAAAAGACTTAAAAGATTCCATTGTGGACACTTAATATGGGACGGAGGGAGTATTTAAGAGCAAAATATAAGCATCATATATAGTTGCCCAAAAAGAGCAATTATCCATGGAATTCAACTTGATGGAATAAGCAACATTATCCCTATTTTATGTGATGTGCCTGTCGTACAATACTGAAACTTTATATCTAGAAATAATTACAAGAAATTAACAAACGAATGTCAATAAGGAAAACTTTATAAAAA
Source organism: Tanacetum coccineum (assembly GCA_026074375.1). Lineage (NCBI taxonomy): Eukaryota > Viridiplantae > Streptophyta > Magnoliopsida > Asterales > Asteraceae > Tanacetum > Tanacetum coccineum. The sequence goes on along the minus strand of BQNB010133746.1, from coordinate 10,551 downwards.
GATGCCAAGAATAATGAAAAAAGCATTATTCATTGGTAATCATTAGGCTTGATGCCCACAAGGAAGAGCATCCATTAATACAATCTCCTATGATACATTACGGGAGCGAAGGAGGTGGAAAGGTACGTGCACTTTAACCAGGTTATAAGAAAGAAATAAGAAGAACTAATTTGTAACGAATTAATTTTAATGATGCGAATTGAATCATCTTTGTTGACTGCATGTAGTTCAAGCCACTTCTTTCATAGTCGATACACTAAATTTTATGAGATAATCGATATGATAATTTAAAAATACTAGGCAACCAAATATGTGCGATTATTTTTAACGTATGAAATGGTGTTTGAGAGCGCCATTCTCTGTGAAAGACATCAACATGATTTACGAATTACGCTAATCTTGCGGCAGTATTTTGACGAGACCATGACTCCCAGTGAGCAACGTGAAACTAGTTTTGCCACATGTCCTGGCTCAAAAAGATTAGATTTGAAGTTATAATTTATAAGCAATTCGTAAGTACAAAAAAACTTATAACTCACTATATATAAAAATAACACTTCAATATGTTTCATATAGCTAAAAATACAAATGAGTCAACATCATGTACTCGGGCGTACGAGGAATAAAAAATTTGCGGGGCAACTGTTGCCTCTTTTTTTTTCGTATATTGTACGCGTCGTTTTTTACTTTGGATAGGGGGCAGATAATATATTTATTACTAAAACACCCTTAAAATTTTATTTTTTCAAAAGAATTTGACAGGTTTGTGGGGCACTGCCCACGCTGCCCCTCTTTGGTACCGCCACGCATTACTTAAAAAAGACTTGAAGCCTTATGATTTTTGTGTTTGAAAGATTTAAGTGGCATGGTGAAGAGGGGCAGTAAATATAAAAACGACATTGGTCTTGATTTGTAATGAGACCCACAACTTTGTTAACCCATGATTGGGACATGAAGCTAATCTTATGCATGTGTGCACCATCATTCATCTAGCTAGCTAGATACCCTATTCAACCCATGCTTCTTCATTGCTATCACCTAATTCATCTTTGTTTCTTCTCCTTTGTCGTTTTGACTCAAAAAGCACACCTCGTGCATCTTGACCGCTTGGTTCATAAATATATGTTTTTGCATGGGATTTTTGGTAGTGACGTGAGCTACATCAGTTCCCTCGAGCATCGTTCCTTGTTTGTAATACTCAAATCCAATGTGGTTGCATATAGTATGTTTTAGCTCACTTAAGTTGATAATTGTTGAAGTCAAAGCACACGAGATTATTAGGATACTTAAACTAGCCAACTTGTGTTGTGTCGTTTGTCAGTTTTATATTGAATCACGCGGTACGCGCTATTAATTCGTCTTTTAATAATCACCTACAGATATTCAAGCGAATAATGCATATTTATTTCAAAATCTTTGTGAAATAGTTCTCTAGTACTAAACAGTTTTTGAAAATAGAATTTAAATTTGAATAGTGTGTGGGGGAGGGTTTGTTGTTGTGTTTGTTTTGTTTTCCCCAAGGGGAGGCCTCAGTGATAACATTTGAAAGTATTGTTGTTTGATAATCTATTGTTTTGAAAAGGATTGAAATTTTAAGTTTTTATTTTATTTTACATGTAATGAACTTTTGTCTTATAAGCTATCAATGGCCCCAAACGCAAACAATGGAATTCATGCAGCATGATTGGTGCCACGGAATATTTTGTGTGGAAATAGAGCTGTATTCAGTTGAATGAGTGAATGACCCACAGATGTTACACTTTTTTTTTCTCTTATCCATAAATATATGGCCACCTAATATATCCTAAGTTGTGTTGTCTTGAAAATTATTACAACATGTTGATCAATTCATTCATAGTATACTTTTTGTCTGTAGATAATCATTACTTTGATTTTGGTTCATAACACGCTTATTCTTTTTCCGGCAAGAACATTTTGTCGACCGAAGGGGGTATTTGTTGGGTATTTCTAAGAGTAGAACACCCTAGTTGGGGCTAAACAAGCCAACCGCACAATAAAAATTAGATCACACAACGCTATTGCATCCATAACGAAAAACTAAATGACAAATGTGAATCAAACAAGCATATATATAACACGATCACAAAAACAAAATGACGCAAGAATCAGAATGGCTCGCATGGTCGAGTTAACCGTCATACATTCACTCTAGAAGAAATGAAATATTATTCACATCTTTAAATGGTACGTACTCATTAGAATGATGAACAGATCCATTTATATATGATTATGTTAGCTTAAGAAAGAAGTTAACTCTTAACAATAGTCGATCGACCAGCCTACGAGACGCACTGTGCGCGAAGTTAATGATTTGGAGCCCTTCGTATGAGACTATTGTCCGTATCCAAGGCGCAGCGATCCTTCTTGACCTCTCGCCTCGTGCCCACACGACCCACGTATACCCAGTTGTTGACCTCGTGCACACACAAGATTCATGTATGTTGTGCATTTTTAAAATTAATGTAACTAAGAAACTAATAAAACAAAAAAAAAAAGCGTCTTTTTTCTTTTGTAAAAATTATGTTTTTGGAAAAAAATGATAAACTTATAAGCTTATAAACAAATTATAATTATAACGATAAAAAACGCTAAGTGTGCACAACATTACTTATAAACAAAGTTTAAATTTTTACATTTAACAATAAATTAAATGAGAAAATTAGTCTATTTTATGAGTGTATGATTATCCCATTAGAGGTTAAAATGATAGATATAATAATATAAAATGACAAGTAAGCTTTGAATAAATTCAGCGATTTAATTGAAAAAATCTGAATTCAAAAGTTATATAAAATTGTTGAAACTGAATACAAAAGTAATATAAATTTTATTTCTTTATAACTTGATTGAAAAAATTAAAAATAATCAGAGTTACAAAGTGATAAAAAAAATAATGTTTACGTTAAGTCGTTTTTATTGAGTTTTAGTCGTAGATTAGCAACGAATTTTTCCATATATACCTATTTGATACGTGTACTTTTAAAAAGTTGTACAATAACAATGAACTTTCATAAGTATCATATTCTGCACATTTTGATAACGTTATACCTGAAAGGTACACATGAAACCAATTAGAAGTGACATACCATCAAAATAGCAAAGTGAAACACAGTATGAAGTTTGTAGCTATTTACAATTTTTAATAATACACGTACCCAGTCGATATATTTGAATAAGTTCATTGCAATTTTACGACTAAAACCCCTTTTTATTCAAACAAGAGTAATAAACAGTTAAACAAACTAGATAGTATCTAAAAATTGGATTAAGATCCTTTATGCTTATATGAACTTCACCGATAAAATTATTTCATAAACACAACAGTAAGGCTTATTAAAAGATCCGATTTATTTTATTTTTGTGAGAGAATTTTATTGATAAAGGTTCTTACGAAGTTAAGACGATTTCAATCTTTAAAATTAAAATAAAAAACTAAAATCACAACATCCTTTCTCAAATCTCAACAATCAATATCCTTTTTTACATTAGGGTGAAAAAATACTGCTACACATAGGCATAGTAGTGCTAGTACCAGACCACCAAGTACCAACTAACGATATAGAAACGCCCCCCTAACCATACGTTCCTTCCACAATAGACTAAGGCATGAACTTCAGTTAAACACACTAACCTCATTTCACGTGGCCACTCATCCGCATCACTCACTCATCGCAACCGAGCCGAGCCAATACTTCTCATAATCTCCAACTAATCATCATCACTTAACCTCTGTTAGATTTATCATCTTAACCTCACTCCACGTGCTACTATTCAACAAGAACACGTATTACTGTAAAAAAACAGTTATTTTACCAAATAACAATACGCCTTGCATACGGAAGAGTGTTTCAATAAAAAATTGTGGGTGTGCACATCAATTCTTTAAAACTATTGTGTATTGTAAAAAAATAAAAACATATTTTACATCCGTCTCAAAATTGTAAGGCATGTTTTTTTAGTTGTCCCAAATTAATTTTTGACTTATAAAAATATATATGAAAGTTAAGATAGTTTGGTTTTGAAGCATGAGAATAAGGGAATAGTTTTCAATCCTAATAAAGTGGCTTGGTATATGGTTTTTGTTTTTACGAATGTGTATGAAACCCACAAATGTAGACATTTTCTAAACCTCTCATGAGTGGTAGGTATGTAAACCCATTCGGCCATTCACATACCTATACCTATAGTGATACCCTAGTACAAACCTAGCGCTCCCTTAACCAAACGATAACATTGGTTTTGATACCTTAAATCATTCTCATTCCTGTTTTGTCTTGTTTTCAAATCCATACCTATTGTGCTTCTTGCTAGCAAACCAAACGCACCCTTAGATTAAGTTTACCATGTCACCCTCACTTGAAGTAATAATTACGAACTTTAAAGAAGTTATAAATTAATTGGTTAATGGTAAAATTGTCATTGTGCAAAAAGTAGGAGAAAGAAAGCTGCAATGGTTAGTTTTTTTTAAACTGTGTATTTTATCGGTGGAAAATAACTATGAGGCGGATGGAGTACAATATAAGAAAAAAACATAACTATTATTATATTTTTCTCCTACGATTAATCGAATGACAGTTTTATCTTTAACTAATTAATTAATATTTTTTTTTAAATCGTAATATTAATTTCAACCAAAAGTAATATGATAAAGTTGATCAATATTTTTAATAATGGACAATTAAATAACTACGATGATTTATCAACACATGTGATTTAAATAACGCATTTTAAGAAAAAAACAATAATAATTAAATCTACTTTTACTTTTTATTTTATTTTTTCTCTTACTTTTTTGTCAAAATAATTGCCTTTAATAAAAACACACACCTTAAAGGTTAAGTCTTATTAGGTGTAATTGCCCTTATGAACAAAGAGTAATATGAAATGATATGACGAGTTAGACTCAGCGTAATCTCACCCCATCGTTTGGTCGGTCTCCACCGACCGACCGAACCTCCCCCATTATCTAGCATGTCGACCGACCGAACCTACCTAACTTTTTTATTTGTTTGGGCTGCTTGGTGATGAAATGAAATGAAACATATATATCCGTTGGGGTGTTTGAGTAAAAAAACAATTTAAATTCCTCTTTTCCCATATAAATACCACTATTCTCATTTTTAAACACACAAGTTTCATTTTCAAAACACACAACTCTCATTTTTAAAATAACTAAACATATTCATTTTTTGGTTTGTTATCTCCCTCAAACCGTCAAAGAAATTGAATCATATGTTCAGAAATAATGTGACGAAGACGATGCGGCTTGTCAAGAGCTATTATAGGCATAATCGCGTTGTTTGAACAATCAACAGCGGCAAAAGAAGATTCGAGGAAACAACATGCGGAATGCAACGATATTTTGCTAGAAAACGTGCTTTGATTGAAAAAAATTTGGACTGTAGAACCGTAGAGGGGGTGAATACGGTTTTCTTGACTTCTTCGAAGTTTAAAAAACTTCAATTCTCGAAAGAGTCGAGTGGTGTGCAAATCTACTTTGTGATGAGAACAATAAGTAGATAGAGAGAAAGATAGACACCACGATATATATTGGTTCGGGAGGAGGTTTAGTCTTTTCGTACGTCCAGTTGCGAATCCACGACTCCGATACTATACTAGTATAATCCTTATGGTGGACTACAAACCGTATTACAATTTAACTCCACCAGCTTTCAACAAAGATCGGCGCTCACAAAGAAGAGTTACTACCTACGGTAAACAGCCCTCGGAATCCACCCCCTAAGAACCAGTGATTCAACTTAACCTTTAAACATAAAAGCCTTCCCTTAGAAGCTTTCCAAAACCCCAACTAGATTCCCAATGATCTAGGCTTGATTCCGCGGATACAAGACTTCCCTTACAACTCGATTGATTGAATAAAAGATAACTAAACCAAGTCCTAACCTAACCTAGAGACTCAATTCTAAAAAAAGGGTATGAGACAGAAGACCCTCGATAAAACACACAAGTATGGATTAGGTACTTGGGTGGCTCTCTTGTGGAGATGTGTGTTCTTCAATAGATGATAGAAGAGAAGATTAAGGACACAAAAAGTGTTATACTTAGAGGATTAGAGGAGAGAAAATAGAAGAAAAATGTTTGCAAGAGGTGAGGAATACAAAGGCCAAGGGTGGGTATTTATAGGCCAAGGATCCCAAATTGTGGGAAAATAATTCGCGTCTAGCGCGCTGCCCACGCGTCAGCGCGTTGCCAGCGCGCCAGATTCCTGAACTTGTTTTCCTTCGGGATCATGGCATTTTAAATACTCGCATTTGTTAAACCTTCAATTGTACTTCATGCTATGACCTTTCAATCATTCTTATACTCAAGGTCAACCAACTCAAATAGCCATTTGATAAAATGTTTGTAAAGTATTAAAAGCGTTTTGCTTATCCGATAATGAAAAGGGAGAAAAGAATTATCAGAAAGGGGTATTTTGAGTATTCCTCAAAGTTTAACTAGCTTAGTTTGGATCCATCTAAAGTTTTAAAATAACTAGTTAGGGTACAAGAGAATATTCTTGAAATATTCTTTGCTTGGAGAGAAAACAAGGGTGTTGGAATTGAAATTTTAAATTTCTAATTAAATTAGCCACATGTTGGATAAAGAGAGAATGAGTTGTCATGAGTTGGCATGATGTGATAGAAGGGAGCCTATTGATCTTGGTTTGAAATGATGGTAAGGATGTGAAGAAGATAGGTAAGATGGATTGTTGAAGTGGCAAGATCAATGGTAGAAAAAGAGGTATGTTTGTTGTTTGAGTGAGAAGTGTATGTTTGTGAGAAGAAATGTGTTTGTTTGAGATGAGAGTTTAATCCAATGGTTAAGAAGAGAATGAGGTATATTAGATTGATGAGGTGGCTTGATTAAGGGTAGAAGATAAAGTGTGTTTGTTGTGTTTGTTTGAAATTAATCCAAGGGTGGAGAAAATAGTATGGGAACTTAGATTGATGATGTGGCTTGATCAAGGGTGAGGATGATAGAGTGTGTGTGTGAAATTCAAATGTTATGGAGAAGAAGATATATAGTGGATAATGTTTTGATAAGATATGGAGGATCCTTGGTTGGGAATGAAGGAAACATAAGATACAATAAGTACAAGGAAGGCACGTTGTGTAAGGGAATGTGAGTTGGCATATTGAGGATGAGATTTGGGGATTATTGGTGAAGGCTTATGAAGATGAAGAAGATGAAGATAAGGATGAAATCAAAGGATTGATTCGGGTTTATAATCACCATGACAATAAGATAGAAAAGAGTGGGCATATGTGATTTTGACATGGTTTAAGAAGGTGTATGGAGTGTGTGTGGAAGAAAATGAAATAATTTGTTAGGCATGAAATGTGAACATTGTTTTTATGAGGAGTGGGTTGTAGGATTGTGTAGAAGAAGTTTGGACTTGTGCATGTGAGGAATACATATGAGTTTGTAAAATATTTTTATGGGTAAGGAAGTGAGAAAACTTAAAGTATGATTAACTTACAAATACCACAAACTTAATTAGTCATTTAGACTTAATCCAATGATATCACAATGGATTTTGATTATATTCATTATTGATTCAACTAGCTATGTGATTTGCACTTTAAGTTAAAACATATCCATAACAAGAATGGACTGCGTTTAACGCAAAGTGACCTTTGACTTAATTTGACCAATAAGGGAGTAAAATCCGTTAAGTGATTAGGAACAACGTAAATCCGGATTAAGGTCAAATGTATACTTTTGCTTGTTGGTATGTTGAAAACATGATCATACTACGTTTAGAAAGAAGTTTCGGCCTTGGCTAGAGGCGTTTGATAAAAGATTTAAGTTGACGTTTTATAGAAAAACAGGAGGATTTGTTTTTGCTCCTCTCTAAGTCTAAACCTCATTTGGAGTGTTCCCAAATGCTCAAATACCATGTACATACCTTTATTGAAGTTTCCTCATGTGTCAGGTAAGAGGAAAGCCGACATTTCAAAATCCAAAAAAAGGAGTTCGCGAGTGGCACGCTGGCCATGCGATGACGCTTGCCCAGCGTGCCAGATTCCCGAATCCATTTTCCAAAATTTGGCCATCGTTTGTTATTTTACGTTTGCGAACGTTTATTTGTCATCGTTAAAACATAAAGGAGGCCCTAGTCAATGTTGCACCAACATGGATGATGAAGTCTGGAAAGACTACGAGGTTAAGAAAACGTTGTGGACTTGTGTGTCACAAATACAAGATAATATCAATCACAAAATCTATTGGATGCACAAAGAAATCAAATGGGATAATTTGTGTTTTCGTATCGTATTGTAATTTGTATTTTTTGTCGTATTTCATCAGGGTTTTTATTGGAGGATATATATATGAAACCAAATGAAATGATGGAAGAAATGATCTCAATCCTTCGTTTCATTTAGCTTCATTGTATATATCCTCTAAAAAAATTCCTTGACTTTTATTTTTTCTCGAAATGTCGTATTTTTTATTGTATTGTAATTTCATCACGGGTTTTTTGAAGGATATTTATACGAAACGAAATAAAATGAGGGAGGAAATGATTTGTCCTTCATTTAACATTACAAGGAAATTAAATGAGGGGTTTTTAACCACAAATCCCAAGAAAGCGCCCTACTACATCGACTAGAACACCAATAAAAAGACAAAGACACGATATCATCAAACAACACGGATCTTCTTGGTGTAGACTCGTCAAAGATAAGCCGATTCCTAAAACTCCAAATTAACCACCAAGCTGTAGCAAAAACTCCTTCCAATAGAGCTTTAACTTTGGACGAAAAACGGATCGAAGCGAACCACGAATCCCATTCCAGAAAGGAGCCCACCGACTGCCAATCTAACTTCCACCAACGACAAAGACGACGAAAAATATCAACAGCCATATTACACCCAAAAAGGAGATGCTGAATGTCTTCCTCCGCAGAAGAACATAAAGGGCAAAGAGTCGACTCCATAAAAATACCTCTGCGAGACAGATTTACCCTCGTAGGAAGAAACTCGCGACGCGCACGCCAAGAAAAAACATTAATTTTAATGGGAATACACTTAATCCATCTCGTAGCTTTAGGAAAAGAAGGAAGAATCATTTGTCAACGAAATAAAATGAGGGAGAAAATGATCCGTCCTTTATTTCAATTTTCTTTATTATGAATATCATTAAAAAAACATCGTGATTTAAATTCATAATATTTCGTATTCTAGTTTGTATTGTTTGTAATTAACTAATGAAAATTTAATTTTAAAAAAAGTATTCGGTCACATATCCGGTCAATTACGGGTGTTTGAATACTTGTTTGGTCTAAAAGAGAGAAAACTAAGGTAACACTAATATGAAAGTCCGGTTTGATCACATTATTTAGTCAGATTACTCTTAGAGCATGTTTGAATTCGAGTTAATTAACTTAATATGAAAAATAATGAATTTATTAAGTCAGATTAAAGTTGTTTGTTTGTGACTTAATAGAGAAAGATGACCAAAAATATTAAGTAATAAAACTGAGGATGTATACATTAAGTCGCCTGTTAATTAAACATGACTTAATAAAAAAAAATATCATACAAGCCCAGGTAGTGTTTGATAAAGACTTAAAGAGTCTTAATTGAAAATTTGGTAAATTAATTAAGTCACTACAGGCTTGTTTGTTTTGTGCTTAAAATTAACAAATGACTTTCTAGAAAAAACCAGGATGTGAGGGTCTTCATATTAAGTCCATGACTTAAATCATTATTTTACATATTTACCCTCCCACTTCTTCACCTATAATCCTATGTAACTTGTTTTTAGGATATAAAAGTAATTTTCATTAATTCAGACACTTTATTAAGCACATAAAACAAACATTTATATATTTATTTAGAAACAGACAACATATACCCAGACAAACACTTTAATTTCACAAGACTTAATAAAAAAAGTAAACAAACAAGTCCTTCTTAGAGGCCAAGGTATGGTAACGTTGAGCTCGGCGTTATGCCTAGTTAGCACTAGCGTTGTCGGCGCTACCATACCGCCCTACCAAAAAACTCAACGGTGTTAAGCTGTGAGTTACCACATCAACGCACGCAACATCGTTAAAAAAATCAAAAATATCATCCCAACGGCTAGTAACGGATATTTTTCAAAAATATTATAATATAAACCCTCCACAATACAATAAAAATACCCCTTTATACCATATATTTTTTACGCAAAACCAAAAATATTCTCCATTAAAATACACATTCTTCCACAATGGATCCGAATTAAATCGATGACGAACGTAACAATTTTTTCGAGGTCGATGACGAAACTGACATGTGGTTTATGATGAAAGCGTACGAGTATAACCAACGGTTAGAAGAAGAACAAAACCAACCTCGCTTGATCCGTAACCCGATCCACCGTGACCGTGAGGATGGCGAAAGACGTTTGATGGCCGACTATTTTGATGATTATTGTAAGTATCCGTTATACTATTTTCGAAGAAGATATCGTATGAGCCGGAAATTATTTCTAAATATAGTAGAAGGTATTAAATCTTATGTTGTCGATCCTCTTTC
>BQNB010133745.1:2466-18417 GCA_026074375.1 Tanacetum coccineum | reverse complement strand
TTATAAGCTTAAGAAAGATTCTTGATAACTTTTTAAACACAAATTAGTAAAACGGGTTTTAAGATAAAACTTTAAATTTTATTAATTCATAAAGAAAACATTACAATATTAAAAGGTTACACTAGAAATAAGATAAAAATTACAACTAGGTGAAAAAAACTTAAGAAAAACTAACTGCCCAAAGGCTTACAAGTGAACCTATTTATACTAACCAAAAGAAGATTCTAAGAGTTATGCTTTCTTTGTGAGAGCTCTTGCAGGTGTGTTTGTTGTGTGAGAGCCTTCAAAGATTCATCTTGGTCATTGAAATTGAGTAGTGTCCATGTCATATAATCAAAGCCCTTCATATCTTGTCTTGTTCTCTTAACAAATAAGGATGCAAGGGATTGCCAAGGTGGCAATAAGTGGGATAAGGGTGTAAAGGTTTTGGTCGACATAGGGGAGAAGAAAGGGGGATGATGTCTTGTCTGGTAGTGAGGACAGGACACAAGAAGATGATGAATAGTGTTCCCGCTTTATTTGAAGTTTGGGAAATGGGTAGGAAAGGTCCCTAAGAGTGTATAACTTGGTTACAACCACAGTCCTTAAGTTGTGCAACTTTGGCCCTTGAGGTTTGGGTTGGGTTTGCATCGTTAGTCCTTTTAAGGACTAACGGGGTTAAGTTTAAAAGGGTAGGGGAAACAGGAGTTGTTATAAAAGGAGTTGGGATTGGGCTTGCTTGTTGGGCCTGTGTTATAAGAAAAGGGCTTGGGATTTTTTATTAAGGCTTATGGGTTATAAAGTATATGTGTATAAGTGGGCTGGCCCGGGCCTACTAGGTGGGTACGGGTGGGCCCACTTTTGGCAATTTAGGTTTTTGAGTTCGGTTTTCGATGCTCCTTCCAATGCTACTTCCCGGGGTTGACTTTGACTTTGACTTTTTCATTGACTTTGTCTTTTTTACTTCTCACGGTCTTTCCGTTCTCGTGCTCGATTTTGTCGTTTTAGCTTTGATTTTTGTCCTTTTCTTGGATATCCGTTTCCTGCAAAACATATAAATACAATGTATTTTTGGTACGTTTCTGGTCATTTAAGTCCGTTTTTAGTGGTCAAAGGTATGTGTAATTAAACACATACCAAAATCCCTCATACTAAGATATTGTCGTGTCCTCACGCAATGCTATAAGTAAGCACTTAGAAAACTAAGAATCTCGATCCCCCTCGACTAATTACCTCGAAAAGTAGCTAAGTGTTCATCGAGGGAAATTAAAGAATCAATAGCTTCGAAAAGCCCCGTTTTTACCATTCTTAAAGATATACACTTATTCCTACTAATATTTTTGTATTTTTCCTTTTTCTCATTTTTTTAGCAACTAACTAACATATTTGACTTTCGTTATTTTCATAACCGTTAGGGATCATAGAACAAGACGCATTTCAATCCTAAAATGCCCCAAAAAGGATAAATTCATCGTCCCCGACTTTTCACTCGTCCCAAACCAAGCTTAAAACGAAATCACCGTTAAATATCAGTTAAGATGCTAACACTACTCATATTTGCAACTTGTGAACTTTTCACTCCCGACAATTATTATATCTTAGGTGAATGTGCCATTTTGAATTTCAACCATGGATCAACGTTTTGCAAAATTCTATGCTTCACGTTCCACCCGAGAATAATGAGTTTGAAGGCGAGATCATCCCATGTAGCGACTTTCGTCTCGGCACATCCCAACCTTGCGGCTAAGTGACCAGGCTTTTGACACCCCACAGAGACTAGTATCGGGACTCACGGACCTTTGGTTTCAAAAACTCTTAGGTTTCCCGTATATACATAGCTTATTTAAAAACTTAAAATGAAATAGTCAAAGTTCAAAAGCATATTTAAATTTAACAAAAAGAGATCTTACATTTATTAATTCACACTTAATATTAAACATAACATTGATGCAATTGTAACCCTCGACCTTTTAGAAGGCTGCAACATCGGTTGTGAGCCGGCAAGATGCAACAAACTTTTATCAGCCCACAGTTTATATTTATTATTCATTCTTTTTCATTTTACTTTATTTCATGATATATAGAGAAGACTTCTTTTTGGAAAATTTAGGTATAAATTTGAACTAAAACTAAAATTATTGCTATCAACTTCATAAAAATTATTGATTTAAGTTTAATTTCCAAAAATAGCACGTATTATTAGTCCGGTTAGGAGCTTATGGGAGAAAAAGGCACAAATTACATACATGAGCTCTTAAGATCGACTACATTTCAAATTTAAAAATTGTTGATTTAAGTTTAATTTTCAAAAATAGCACGTATTATTAGTCCGGTTAGGAGCTTATGGGAGAAAAAGCCACAAATTACACTTATGAGCTTGTAAGATTTCCAAATAATCCTTGTTTAGCATCCAACTCATACTTAACTCTATCATTTTTCGTTCTTCGCAAAGATCCGCGAATGCTTAGTCTAAAAGTTAAGGAACAAGCTAGAGCTCAACACGCTCGATCGAGTCAAAATTTATTCTTATTCTACCCAGTGGGAAAGTCAAAATTGTGACAAAACACTTATTTTATTTTTGAAAATTTTTATTTTTTTTGGTAAAAACGGGATAACGTAAAAACAACGGCTGCAGGCACAATCAAATCGAAAATCCCTCCCATACTAGAACCAAACATTGTCCTCAATGTTTTAAGAATGGTTTCTACGTATATCTAAAGCCGTTTATTAGGTATGCTCAAAGATAAACGTTAGTCGATAAGATTAGGATATTGGATTCCCATAATGAAGCTGAGGATTGAAGCTCGAGTGAACGAAGGACAAAACCACGAGCACGAGAGGCTTCAAAAATCCAGGAAATCCTGGATAATAAACCACAAAACACAAAACACGAGAGAAGGTAGAGGCGAGCCTCCTCACAACACACTTATTCATTACTACTATAAATATCATATTAGGATAAGCATGGGTTGCCACCCACAAAGCGCTTATTTTTGTTAACCGAGTCTTGAGCCTGACTCGATCCCCTATACTTGAGATGGTCAAGGAGGATAGAAATGGAGAAACGGAACATCCAAGATTAGAATGTTCTATCCATAGATCATCACTGGGCTTTCAGAAATGAGCTGGAAAGCTTTAAAGCCATGATAAGATAAGAGATGAGGAGATTTCTCCTCATTAGAAACAAGAATACTAGGTTTGAAAACGTTGTCCTCATTTTCGGATGAAAATAGGAGCAAAGTGTCAAACACTGGAGAAAGAGGATCACGGATGAATGAGATATAAAATTCATTCGGTGATAGAAATCTCTCTTTATAGATTAAAGAGTTCTCATGAGGCATGATCAACGAAGTTGATCATTTTGTAGTTTATTGATGTTGAACTTCTTCGGTGATCACCGCGGTTCAAGGTCAAAGTTATGCCCCCCCCCCCCCCCCCCCCCCCCCCCCCCCCCCCCTGTATCATGGCCCAATAGGCTTTGTGCTCGTAGCTTCGATCGATAGATGACATGCCTATTCCGGTAATGAGTTGTATGGGGTACACCTGATGGTGTTTTGTAAGCGGTTCGGAAGGAACCCTCCTGAGTGAGATCTAGAATTTATAGCGACAAGAGGCACGTTCTCGCCTATTGGTCCCATTTAAGAATGTTCGTTATAGCCACGGATTGGATACCTCAACTTGCACTTGTTTGTGGGTGATAGCGGTGGAGAGACGGTTGATGTAACTCCAATATTTAGATGACCATTTGCAAAATGGTTATTGAAAAATAGCGTTCCGCGATCACTTTTGATGAGCAAGAGGGGCATCAATCGGGTGAAGAGAGATTTAAGAATTTGCAAATAACTCGGTCGTCGTTGGTGGGAGCGCTTTCGATTCAATAACAATATTGACAAGTAGTCGGACGGCCACGAGTATTATTTGTTCCTCATGAAGAAGGGAACGGCCCCATGAAATCGATGCCCCACACGTCAAAGATTTCGCAAACTTGGATGGAATTTTGAGGCATTTCATCACATTTCCCGGAAATTTTTCCTTGACGTTGACAAGTGTCACATCGGGTGACCAAGTCATGGGCATCCGGGTAAATAGTTGGCCAATAAAATCCTGAGTCAAAAACTTTCTTGGCGGTGTAGTTGGCACCGTAATGTCCCTGGCTGGAGTACACTATCGCAAGCTGATGAGGATTTCAATAGCTTCTTGGCACCGAAACACACACGCCGGTTGACATTGTAGTGTATCGACGATATTTTGAATTAATATGTGGTCGTCCAATGTGAGTGTTTAACTTCCTTGAAAAACTTGTTCTTTTGTTGGGACGACATCCCTTTAACAATGAAATTCCTCGCGTGGTAATTTGCAAAATTGGCAAACCACGGGGTACTTGAGTCACCATGAAAAGTATCGACTGATTAAGTGTCTGTCAAGGGAAACACTTTAATTTATATCTTTTGGGTTCGACGCACATTTTCATAAGGTTTTCTAATAGGGAAAGTGATCGCCATGAGATTCTCGGGCTCCTTTTATGTCAATTACTTTGATTTAATCTTGAAGGGAGGAGAACCACCGGTGAGCAATTTCGCCTCTGGAATATTCTTTAGCAATTAGCTATTTGAGGGCGGAGTGGATTGTGATACACAATGCTTTTGTTCAGTTGAGTTAAGGCCGGAATTTTTCGAAGAGCGATACGCAGGGCTAGTATTTCTTTCTCCATTGTGAGATGTGAAGCTCGAGATGTTCATGCGCGAGTGTCATTGTTTTGTACTAGCATTGGTTAGGCCTAAAGTGTTTTTCATGTCGTTTTCCCAAGACCGCACTCTATGGACAAAAGTAGCTTGCACTCGCACATAAGCTCAAAGGGGTAAGTCCCAGTCAGGGGCATATCAGATTGGAGCTTTTGGTAAGTTTTTTCTTTAACATTTCAAAAGCTTGAATACATTCATATGAGAAGATGAACGGAGTATTCTTCTAAAGAAGACGAGTCATTGGTCTGGAAATTTTGGAAAAATCCTTAATTAACCGTCGGTTAGAAACTGGGCATGAAGCCATGAGAAAATTCGAAACACCCTTGACGGTGGTGGAGAGAGGATGACATTAGCAGCAGAATCAATCACTTTGGTTAATCGATATCTATACATCTTTGAAAATCTTATGTCCAAGGACAAGGACTTCACTTAACCATATAAATATGACTATTTTCTAATTTAGACAAAAGGATGGTGTCTTCACACCCTTTTTGAGCATCTTGTCCATTTCGAGAGAGCAATTTTCCGAATATTCCAAAGGACCGAAATGTTGTCCATGAAAGTCTCCCATATTTTTTTCGCTATATCTTGAAAGATAGGCATCATACACCTTCGCTAGAACGTGCACGGTGCATTGCATAAAGCCTCGAGACGGCATGCGATGGTAGGCGTGAAGTTCATAAGGAACGTTGAATGTGGTCTTTTCTTGGAGTCTAGAAGTCAGATGAGGAGTTGAATCGCTAAGCTCCGAGAAAACATCGAGAAAACAATAGTAACCTGATACGTCGTCCGCATTATCTCTCAAGCATTTGGTCCATAAATGGTAGTGGAAAGTGGTCTTTATGGGTGGCTTCATTTAACTTTCGGTAGTCAATGCATATACACCAACCCATAATCAATCGAGTAGGAATTAACTCGTTTTCATCATTTTCAACAACGATAAAGCCACCTTTTTTTGGTACGCAATGTACGGGGCTACCCAAGGACTATCCAAGATCGGGTAAATTAATCCAGCGTCAAGAAGTTTTTCAACCTCCTTTTTGATGACATCATGGATTTTTAGATTCACCCGTCTTGGTGTTGGGACCGCCTGGTTTTGTTGTCCTTCGTTTAGTGTAAGAATTGCTGTTAGAGTGTATAAGAAAGTCAAGGGTGTAATAACCTTTATGTCAGAGAGTTTCCATGCGATGGCTCGCTTGTGTGACTTCAGAAAATTCTCTTGAATGAGAGCAGCTTTTTCCTCGACACTCTATTGTCTTTGTAGAGCAATTTGATGGGCAACTTGTCGTCCACCTTCCAAAAATGCGTACATCAAGATTGAGGAGGTATGTCCCTTGAGTTCGACCTGGAGGTTCCTCAATTGAAGATATATTCAATTTTTCGCTTCATAAACTTTATAGTTCTTTTCGAATTTTCAGGCAAATAATTTCCTTGAGTCTTAGGAGGGGGTAATGATGGATTCTCATTGAGGATGCTTTTAAACAATGTAGAAGAAGCGTATTTTTCTTGTGGATATGGGTTTTGTACACTTTTTCTATATGTTATGAGTGTGTTGGTAATGATCATGTTAAAATGGGATATTTTTATTTTTTTTTTTATTAAGTGTTATTACATGTTGTTTAAGTATAAAAAGTGTTTACTATACTAAAAGTTAGGGTTTTTAAATTTACTTAATACAGTTACAAGTAAAGTGTTTTACAATGACTTGTTAATCTTGTTGTCATGGACTCATGTGGACAAAATATGGACAATGGACATTATTATATGTATGACATAGGGTAAAAAGAGTTGTGGAAGACTTGTGGTAATTTACTAGGTTGAAAAGTATATAAAACAACTTATATAAACAAGTATACACATTGATTTCAAAGGGGCTGTTTTGGTTCGTGTATGGTGACAGCCATATTATGTTTTATAAAGATAGTACACCTCGTGACGATTCCAAATATGTAAAGAACTCGAAAAACCGCCTTATAACGAAAAAGATACGACAAATATACGTTTTACGTTAATACCAGATTTATAAAATAAACTTTATAAAAGCAAGTTATAAAATACTTCTAAAATATAAAGTTTAGTATTTTTCACAGATCACACATATTTTTAGGATTCCAAAATGATAAGAATCGTAATTTTTCAATCAATAACGAAGGAGTTATGAATTTCGCGAGTTTACGATAATTAATACTTTTATAAAAAGTTACTGTTCATCAGAGACATTTATTTTTGGAAAACCTCATAAATAAGTAGAACTTTTAATTACGAGAACGTACTCGAAAGAATCGCTAAAAACGGAGCTATAACGAATAAGATACGCCATTTACGGGTTTTACGATAACTAAAACTATAAAAATAACTTTATAACTGGTGTGAACAGTAAAAAGTACTGTTCACCAGAGAACATGAAATACAAAAATGTTATATTTTGATACGTCGTCTTAATACAATAATGAAATCATGGAATAAAAACTGCGAGAAACGGACTGAAATGATAAAGTTATGTCATTTTTTTCTAAAGATATATTTTATTAACGATTTCAATTTTAAAATATGATTTCACTAAAACAATTAGATGGTGATTAGCTATATAGAATTATACATGGTAGTAGTTACTCAAAGTGATTAGTACTTATACGACCTATATTGGATTAGGTTGCACTCGATCATTACCGTGACGCATTTTCTGTGATATACTTGATATACGCTCACTCAAGGTGAGTTCATAGCCCCACGTTTTACATGATTTGTTTTATAAGTTTTTGGGGTGAGAAAATATGAACTGTGTTTATGTTGTGAGTTGGAAGACAAGGTTAAGTTGTTGCATCATGATTACGTGTTGCCTAAGTAGCGATAACCCAAGTTGAGCCCATTATCATGAACTGTCAGTTACTGGATTGTGAGCGCGAATGTTATGAATAGATCTAGTGGATTGACATCCCGTTCGGGTGATTAGCTATCCACTGGGCAACGTCCGTATACCATGTCGAAACATAAGAGTTTTAGGGGGTTAGAGTGAACAATGCAACACAGAGAGCAAAGTGTATAGAGGCGCGCTTTTATATGGTATTCATTTATGTCGAGTTCATGTCTGTGCTTAGAGCAAGTAATTACATTTATATGATGTCTGCATCTGTTGCATAGTATGTGCATACAATTCGGGAAATCTTGTGGTCCTACAATATACGATTTATCAAAACTTATGATTCACCGAGTAATCGTGTAGATGTGTTTAAAGCAACGGTTTTTCAGGAGTCAATAAGCACGAGGTGTAGGGATGCCATTGGTGGTTTTGATTTGGATATCATGCATTAAAGATTTTGTCGCATTACATTTTGTATATCTGTTATGGGCTAGAAATCTTTGTATTTTGAACAAGTGAAGCTTCGGGCTTATCTAACAAATACTTTGTTAAATCAAATGTATCTGTTTTCAACGTATTTTTGGTCGTTCAAAGATTTAAGAGTATGGTCTTGTGAGATTGATGATTGAGAGTTATCGCGCCCTACGACCTCGCTTATTCCGCTGCGACCCAATTTTGGGGTGTTACAGATTGGTATCAAGAGCCAAGGTTATAGAGAACCAGGTCAAATGTTTTTGCTGGACCTATAAACAATTTTTTAAACAAGGGATTTTCACGGGACAGAACATACAGACTCAGTACTTGGTTGCATTTGTTGGTTAACACTAGTGCTAATTGCATTGATTGATTATAAATGTTATGATATAAATGTATATTACTATAAGGGTCTTTTTATTAATAATTCTAATAATAAGCTATTTTGACTTTTCAGATACAGTCATGTCAGATTCAGATGAATCTACGGTTATACACAGAGGTGTCCAGTCCGTTCGAGGGCTTATCAAACATTGGATCTCCAGGAGTGATGTGGTTGGGCTGAGGGACTGCCAGGATGCTAGTGACCCATAATGTGCAGGGGGTTCTCCTTACAAGCCCGCCATACCAGACTACAACCTGGCTCCGGGAGCACAGTCACAACCCTGAATCCGCTCAGACTTTGTCCAGAGCCGGTATATCCCGATAGTATATGCGCAGGAGGACGAAGTGTGTTGTTTCGGCCTGAGGAGCTGCCAGTCGCCTGCTACTGCCTCACCCACTGCTCGTAACCAAAATTATGTTCCAGAGTTGATCTGAGGAGGATTGACCGACGAGGGACCCTGAGGAGGATCCTGAGATTAGGCCTATTGATAGGGAGGAAGATGGTGATGAGAGTGATGAGCCCAAGCAGTAGTAATGAGATGAGATGAGAGAGGTAGATATTATGATGCTTAGTCAAGGAGGTGGAGGAGGAGCACCCTCACTCCTTCTGACTCTACAGATGTTTCTTTACCAGGTGCATCTAGGCCACCATTGTCGAAGTAGTCAGAGTCGTTCGAGACAGTACGAGTTGCCGGCTCACACCTCCCACCACATCCTGCATATCGCGTTACAGCTAGGATTTCTATTCCAGCTCTAGTACTACACCAGTGTGTCTGTTGCACGAGGTTGCCAGACTTCTCGCTTTTTCTAATAACCATCTTCACCACTTTCACCCATGGGCAGTCACACTTCCCCAGATACCTTCTCCACCACTACCCCCGATACTATCACCACTACCAGTATCACCACCACTACCTCAGATGCCCTTTCCACATACTAACAGGTATCAGATCACCGAGTACCTGTGTTATCTTCATCACCATACAGGCCTTAGTCCTATTAGTCCGTTGGGCTTTCGAGCTGCGATGATCGGGTGGAGAGCTAGGCCGCATCTCGCCCGCAAACGCGCACACGCTCGCGCACATCACAGCTCTCATTACCACACACCACTACCGTAATCTCATAACAGACCAGAGGCAACAATCATCTGGGTATACCACCTTTTGCATGGAATCTTCTACTGACCATTGAGGTGGTAGACCCGAGGTTACCTTACCATAACTCGAATGTGGTTATGTATCGATCTTGGTCCATATTGCGAGATCGGAGTGATATCGTATGAGGCTGAAGGCGTGGATCCGGTTGGGGGCTTTAGGCTGACTTAGGGGTTGTTGAGCACATGATTAGGGTGATCAAGGCGTGTTCTAGTGTGAGATGTTGGATAGGGGATCCACCGACTCTTGGGATAGATAGTTGAGCTATGTATGGGACACCATTAGTTACGATGTGGCAGAGTTTAGCCAGTGGATGACAGAGTTTGAGATAGGGTTAGGTGAGAACAGATGAGGTTTATACGATGTTGGATGATGAGCAGGACTGTGCGACAACTATTGGTGGTCGGCTCGAGAATGTTGTTTAGGGGGGAAAAAAATTTTTAGGGGGGGGGGGAGGTTGAATAATGCAGTATGCTTGGGGAGTCATGGAGACTGAGGAAGGGATATCTAAGAGAGACGTTGGAGGTCTCGTTATGGATGAGAGTGATCTTGCAATGTGAGAGGTTATGTAGCTTAATGTTACTCCACAGTGTTGAAGCTCAGCAATCAGAGATTAGAGTTCAGTCAGCGGACCATTAGGAGAAGACGGTGAAATACAGAGATGCTGGCAGGGGACCACTAGAGACAGGAAACAGCTCGCTAGGCATTAAAGTAGTGAAAGAGAATACAGATCAGTTTGCCAGGTTATAGAGGGGAAACAGGACAGCTACTGGTAACAGATCCACCACGAGCTACAGAGGAGGCTAGTAGATCAGTGTGTCATAGATCCTGTTTGGGCTAGTTATTTTATACAGCCTACTAGTATTACAGGTTCACATCGGATAGTATGGCTTTATGTGTATGTATTCTTTTATCTTGTAACCTATTCGTTGTGATCATTTTGTATCTGAACCTAATTCATGTATGTTTTCCATTTATATATGGAATGAGTGTATTATGTTACATGGCGAGTTGTAAGTTCGAGAAATTTTATTATGTATGAATGGTCCGGATGTTAACTTACACACATTGTTATTTTTATTAAGTTGTGTCAGTCACTCGTGTGATGTGATCTCTTTTTACTTATTGGGTATTTGCTGATGTCATGTGATGATTTTATGCAATCTAATGGTATATATTTTCTTGCGATTTAAAGAAGATGGCACCCAAAAAAGAAGGAGTCATCGCGAGATTAAACCCAGGAAAACAACAACGGCCACAATAGCGCCACCACTACCATGTCACTAATGCCCAACTTCAGGCAAATGATTGACCAAGGCGTTTACTGCCATTTTGGCAAGCACGTGATGCAAACAACGAATGGCGTCGACAAACCAAATTCAGGAAACAGGTGCTAGAGAAACGAGCGAGCCATACTCTGGGAGTGCCGACTTACCCAGACTCTGAGGTGCCAACTCTAAATTTCAAAGGGCATAGCTGGAGTTCGAATTAACTTAATGGATTGTGATAATGTGCATGTGTTCGCAAGAACTGTTCCGTGGAAAATCCAAATCAATTATTCCACTTGTATCTTTTGGATATGCTCTAATGTGGTGAATCAGTTAGGTGTTAGGATATCATTTCATCACCAAAACACAAAAATAAGAAAAATAGATTTTAGAGAGAGAAAGTAAAAAAGGAAAAGAAAAAAATGGTTATTTAGTTCATGAAAAAAAATGAGAAGCAACACCCTTCCACCACTTGAGAAAGGCTCTTTAAATATAGATACATAAGAGCAGGATATTTCTTGTGGGCTTGTGTTGGGCCGACTTACATACAAATGGGCTTGAGCCGACAACTAGGCCAGATGTGCTTAAACTAAATTCCGTATAACTACGTTTTACTTTTACAAGGTCTAGATTATTTAATGACATTATCTTTATAAATACACGGCTAACAATCTCCCCCTAAGGGGTGGTCATTCAATTGTGGATCCTTCTTGTGACGTCTTGAGTCTTGGAGCCTTGTATTCTTGGGAATTCCTTTTGAAGTTCCATTTGCATGCTTGTGATCTTGGATCTTGATCTTTAACTTGATATTCTTTGACAAAATACTGATATCATGGTCTTTGGCCTTGATTTGTCTTGACTACTGAGATCTCTAAATCTTTATCCTTGAATCTTTATGCCGCCTTGCGATCTTGTGTCTCCACCCTCATGCTCAAGATCTTGAAAGCTTGCTAACAATCTCCCTCAACATTTTCTTTTACATAATTACTGGTACACAAAAAAATGTTCTTATGAGGAAGTGCTTGTTTCAAGTCAGGATTGCAGAATTAGATTTAGAGTGAGTAGAGTTCATTATCGAATAATAGCAATGTCGTTGTGAGTTGAGCATGGAAGGTTGTGAATTCTATGACTCGACATGGACCTAGAAGCTTGTTACCGTCAGGAAAAAACCTACAAGAATAGGTTTGAGATATAACATATATGACGAAGGTGTCTTTGTCACTTCGATCGAATACGGTTGCGCAATAACATCGCTCTCACGTTAATCAATATTTAATACTGCCTGAGTTAGGTAGAATTCAAAAGAATCTCCTTGACAGGGTTCGCAGCTGCACTAGCGTTTCTCGTTACGGAGCGTTTCTCAGAGCAGGGACAACTCGGTAAGAGTGATCTGATAGTTACTACTTTTTGAGATGAGTGTCAATTCAATAGTACTGAGACAAGGTTGTATTCATTATTGAATGCACCATCGTTTCTTTCAGTTGACACAAGTTTGATTCATATAGAATCTCGCAAGTCACCTACCAAGAGCTTGTTTGATGTTGGCTCAAGAAGGATTTCCATCTTCACTGTGAATGTATGAAAGAGTATACTCTGATGTTCTGAATTGATCTACAAGGATAATGCGTAGGACTTAATGATACATGTTATATATTGATGTAACAACATTTTTTTATATTGGAATTTGTTCCTAGTGAGATTTAGTGGATCTCGTTGAAGCTGATCTATTGTGCACATTTGTTATTTGGTAATCGGAGGCTGGAGCAGACTGCCACCTTTTCAATATCAACGATCTCGGAATGAGAAAGCCGATAGAAATGTGTTGATCTCCGTGAGAAATGAAACAGAAATCTTTTGAGAGATTCTGAGTGGCTAAGGAGGGTTTGTGCATTGCTACTGGTCCATGATGACTTGTCTTCAATCATAAGAATCATCTTTGGATTCCAGATTAGATTATGCATTGACTGCGGGTTTTGCTAATGTTGATGGAGGCTCTTTCTTTTCACCCTTTGTCCTTACAATTCTTTTTCATTTCTCAACCCTTCAATATTAACAACGCGTCACTGCAGTTATGTAGCTTTGTGAGGGTGTGGTTCCTCGCGAGGATAAACTCTGCCTTGGATGAACATTTTTCCCACATCTCACTTTACTCTTTTTTCATCCTACCTAGGACTTCTACTCTATCTAATGGTGTGTTCCTGGGTAGATCCCTTCGGTTTGGCGGGTCATGGACATAATTCCTTAACATTAATCGCCTGTATAAAGCCCGTACGAGACAACAGTTATGAGCGGTCTTTGGTATATCCATTGTAGCATAGAAGCATATGAGAAAATCATATCAACGTGATCGGAGAAGTCATTTATTAACGCATTGAGAGTTTTTGTATCACCAAACCCCCGACATCATATGATCATATTATGAAAGAGTTTGCACATGCGAGGTTAGGAACGCACTATTTGATTGAAGATAGTATACCATTATTAATCCGTATTGATATATTTTTAATCATATTCTCCCCTCAAAAATTGAACAGTATGTGTTTGGACATTGTTTTGACAAATAGTGAATTTAAAACAGTTAATGTCCGGGAGGGGGGGGGGGGGGGGGGGTGGGAAAAATTTTACATGAGCTAACAAAGTTGGGGAGAAGGAATGCAAGCGATTGAGTCATCTTATTATAAGTCCCCCTCAATTATGAATAGATTGAAATCTTGGAGTGGGAGATTGTTGAGCACACAAATTTTAGAAGAATTTGAAATTTTCTTTTTGAGGGAATATCTGAAATAAATTGTGCTCAACAGTGAGAGTATGTGAGATATATCTTATTTACCATCATTTTCTCTAGAGTAGAACTTATCTGTGCATTCAATACTTTAAATGTTTATATGATCTTTTGCTCAGACCGAGAAGATATGAGTCTCCGTTGTTTAGATAATGTACAAAATGAACATTTTTCCTTTCTTTAGGGACCGAGTCCTAAGCTGACATTTACTTAGAAGTCGTAGAAAAAAAATTAAAAGGACATATTTTGAAAGCATTTTGAAACTCATCGCTCGAAACTTTATTTATTACTGTGTTTATACATTAATCAACATTGTGACTAGGTAGTGCGCTGAAAGTGTTAGAGAATTGTGAGAGGACATGTCGGAGTATGATTCTTTTTTGTATTTTTGAAATTTTTAGATATGTATTTTGTTTTTTCTGGTTTTATATTTGTATGATTTTGTTTTTTCTTGGTTTTATATTTGTATTTTTTTTTGCCTGATAAAATATATACAAAGAATTACCGAGATTTGAAGACGTTCAGTTTTTAGAGATAACTGCGCCATACCAAGGCGACGAACCAATTAGTTGAATCGGTCTACATGGAAGGCTTTGGTGAAGAGGTCGGCGTTGTAATCGTCTTGACAAAATATAGTTCAATCATACCCATTTCCAGTGTTCCTTTATGAAATGGTAGCGGACAAGCGGATGATGTTTTGTCTGAGTGTTGGGACCGGGTTAATAGATGCTATGGCTGATTTCGAATCATAGTAATTGGCATTTGTTGAAGTGCAAGCCAAAGTCTGAGTCAGTGTGAGTCGGATCCAAAGGATTGGGCAACGCAGTCAAACGGTGTAGAAGGGAAGACATATTTGCTGTGCGGTAGGACAGCGCAGTACAGTCTTGGTTTTCTTTGAGACCAGTATAACCAACTTGTCGTAAAAATTGAGCTCCACCGAGAGAGGTAGACTGCTTGGAGGTGTCTTGTACATCCCACATAGTCAGCATCTGGTAAATCCGGTTAGTTCAATACCAGAATCACTTCGAGATACCAAAGACCATATTAAGGTTCCCCGGAGATAACGAAAGATACTTTTAACTATTTGAGGTGCTTCTCGGTTCGGCTTTGCTGGATACCGAGCACATAAACAGTAGCATGTACAATGTCCGATCTAAAGACGAAAGATATCATTAGGGCACATCATACTACGATATAATGTTTGTTGCTGACTGAGAGACCGTTTTGATCAAGGTCAAGTTTATCTTTGATTCCATGAGTTCCAATGGGATCACAAGTTTCCATTCCATATTTTTTAAGGATTTCTAACACGTAGTTGGACTGGTTTATAAAGATGCTACAGGGGGATTGGTTAACTTGTAAACCAAGGAAAACGTCATTTCCCCCATCATCGACATTTCAAAGCGGCTTTTCATGAGGTCAGAAAACAGTTGGGTATACCTAGGGTGTGTAGAACCAAAGATAATATCATCAACATAGACCTGTACCACTAAGATGTCATCGTCGAATCGCCTTATAAACAACGTTTGATCAATTATGCCTTTGAAGAAGTGATTATGTAGGAGAAACATTGACAATTCATCGTACCATGCCCTTGGTGCTTGCTTTAACCCATATAGTGCCTTCTTTAACTTGTAGACATGGCTTGGATGATTAGCATCGATGAAACCTTCAGGTTGGCACACGTACATGTCTTTTTTAAGTGTACCATGCAAGAATACAGTTTTCACGTCCATTTGAAACACCGTGAACGATTTGTGTGGAAGTAGTATAGTTAGCTTTTTAAGTGTAATTTTAGCTTATTGCCATTTTCATTATTGTAATTTTCGTTTCAAAACTTGCAATTTCTTTCCAATCAATAAAAAGTTCAGTTTCAGTTAATTGTGTTTAAATTCTGTTTTTACTTTAATGCTATTATAGTTTAAATGTGTTTAAAATATTCTAATAAGCTCAAATAAGCTCATTACCTTTTAAGCTGTTGCCCATTCAGCTAAGCCTCCTCAAAGCTTAGCTAAATAAGCCATTTCACTTACAATACCTCAAAGTTTTGGATATTAAGCTTTTGGATGACAAGCCAGACATGGATGGGCTTATGGGTTTTACCAGCTTATTTTTAACAAGCTGGAGCTTGTAGATAAGCTCTTTTGAGCATTTTAATCCTTGTTTAAGCAAAGGACAAGGTATGTTTCTAATTACATTTCCTAGCTTAATATCATATTCACCTTATTAATCTCTGCTTGTTTATGCTTATTCCTGCTTATTTGTGCTTATTTAGTCTAGTATTAGCTTTTTGCATCTAGTTTATAGT
>BQNB010133744.1:5298-18417 GCA_026074375.1 Tanacetum coccineum | reverse complement strand
TGATAAACAAAATAAGCTTTGATATAATAGTAACTGGATTATTTAAGTGACACATTTGGTCTAGTTAACTAAATATAAGTCTTAAATTAAAACAAGTTGATTTGTGAAAGCGTTTTCTAACGAGAAATCGCCTTTATAAATTAATACCCCACTCTCATAGTCAAATCATTTCAAACACTTATAAATTATTTTCAATTATCCGAGTAGTCATCTTTATTATCACTGGTAAAACTAAAGTTACTTTCAAAAACTATTATACTACATACGTGGAACGACCTGGTCTTACCTAAAAACTATTATACTACATACGTGGGTTATACTTTTACCCATGTGTTTCCCATAATTAATCAGTATTTTTAGTCTTATAAATTTATAGCTTTTGAAACACATTATGCTAGTATTGAAATTCAAGCCTATACTCAAGCTTTAAAAAAGGTAGAGGCTCAATTAGTTGGTCATCAAAAAAAATAACTTTGGTATGAGGAAAAGATTAGATTCATGAAAATTAATTTAGATGATAAAACTGATGTGCTTACATATCATAAGAAACTATTACCAGAAGCTGTAAAAGAAAAAGAAGAATTAAAAACCAAACTTGAGAATTTTCAAAGTTCTTCTAAAGGCCTTAGTAAACTGCTAAATAGTCAGATGAGTACTAGGGACAAATTTAGGCTTGGGTATGGAAATCAAATACATGATGGTGTCTTAAATTATGAAAATGAAGTATTTCATAGTGTATTTGATACTAGGTCCAGTGATTTAGAAGATAGTCCTGTGCATGATAGATTTGCAAATGTTGAAGGCATGCATGCAGTTCCCCCTCCAATAACAGGAAATTACATACCTTTGGGACCTGATAGAGAAGTAGATGATTCTATGTTCACATATGGTCCAAAACAATCTAAAACTAGTGAATCTGATACTTAAACCAGTAATTTTGACTCCAATTCTAGTGTAGAAACACTTAAATCTGTGCCTGGACCAGTTGTAGTTGAACTAAAAGTTGTAAGTCAACCTAAAGTTTTGACTAATGCTCCTATCATTAAGGAGTATAAGTCAGACAGTGATGATGAATATGTGATTAAACCTTCAAAAGAATAGGAAAACCCTAGTTTTGCTTTTGTTAATACTGTTAAGCATGTAAAAACTCCTAGGGAAACTGTTAAAGAACAAAACACATGTAGTCCGAGTCCTAAAGCTGACAAGAGAGATAGGAATGGTTTAATGTCTAAAAAGCTGGGTTTAGGATATGGGTTTACTAGAAAGGCATGTTTTGTATGTGGCAGTTTTGGTCATCTTATTAGAGATTGTGATTTCCATGAGAAAAGAATGGCTAAACAGGTTGAATTGAACAAACAGAAGGGTAAGGGTACTGGTCAAAGGGAGAATAGACTTGTGTGTAACAATGTGCAAAGATTGAATCACCAAAACAAGTTTGTTCCAAAAGCAGTACTAACTAAAACTGGCAGATTTCCAATTAATGCTGCTAGATAAAATCTTTCTAGTCAAGCAGCAGCAACTAGTACTGCTAGGAAAGTTAATACTGCTAGACCCATTATGAATGAAATCAGACCAAGAAATAACTTTTATAAGTCTCATTCATCTATTAGAAGGCCATTTAATAGAACAACAACACCAAAAGCAAATTTTACAAATCATAAAGTAAATACTGCTGGGGACAAAACAGTTAGTGTTGTTGGGGGCAATAGGGAAACTGTTGTTAAGGCCTCAGCAAGTTGTAATTGGAGATCTAAAAGACATTACTGGAACAAAGTCTTCAAATACAATAGTGGATCAAACTCTAGTAAAAATATTAATTTTAAAGATCTACTAGGCAGACCCAAGTCATCAATGGCTTGGGTCCCTAAGAGAAACTAATTTCTCTTATTTGATGTGCAGGATGATCCACAAAAAGCTTTAAAGAACAAAGGAATTATTGATAGTAGATGTTCCAGGCACATGACTGGGAACAAAGCCTACCTTATTGAATATCAAGACTATAATGGTGGCCCTGTTGCTTTTAGAGGAAGTAAAGGTCAAATAACTTGTAAAGGTAAAATAATAACTGGAAAGTTAGATTTTGAGGATGTGTACTTTGTGAAAGAACTAAAGCAATTTAATCTCTTTTCTGTGTCACAAATGTGTGACAAGAATAACAAATTTCTCTTCACAGACTCTGAATGTCTTGTGTTGTCTCCTGACTTTAAGTTGCCTGATGAAAATCAAGTATTACTTAGAGTCCCCAGACAAAACAATATGTATAGTTTCCACCTAGAGAACATTGTTCCTACTGGAGGTTTAGCTTGTTTGATTGCAAAGGCCACCGTTGATGAATCTAACAAATGGCATATGAGGCTAGGTCATGTAAATTTTAAAAATTTAAACAAACTTGTGAAGGGAAACCTTGTAAGATGTTTACCTTCAAAGATTTTTCAAAATGACCACACATGTGTTGCTTGTCAGAAAGGAAAGCAACACAAGGCCTCCTGTAAGGCCAAAATAGCAAGCTCTATTAGTCAGCCCTTACAGCTTTTGCATATGGACTTATTTGGTCCCACATCTGTAAGGAGCATAAACCATAAGTCTTATTGCCTGGTTACCACTGATGATTTTAGCAGGTTTAGTTGGGTGTTCCTTTTAAGAACTAAGGATGAAACTAGTGGAATCCTTAAGGACTTTATAAGAAAAATTGAAACTAATTAAATCAAAGTTAAAACTATTAGATGTGTAATGGTACAAGATACAAGAACAGGGACATTATTGAATTCTCTGTTCAAAATGGACCAAGAAGAATACAGTAATTCCAAGGAACACTACACAAAATGGATTGCTGAAGAGAAGAACAGGACCCTAATTGAGGCTGCTAGAACAATGCTAGCAGATTCATTTTACCTAACACATTTGGGCTTGAAGCATTAGTACAGCCGCGAGTCCTTAATAGGATTTAGTGACCAAGCCTCAAAACAAGACACCTTGTGAACTTATAACTGATAAAATACCATTCATAAGCTATATAAGACCTTTTGGGTGCCATGTGACCATCTTGAATACCATTGACCACCTAGGCAAGTTTGAGGAAAATTCTAATGAAAGGTTTTTAGTTGGGTATTCTCTAAATTGCAAGGCTTTTAGGGTATACAACTTAGAAACCAAGAGGGTTGAAGAAAACCTGCATATAAACTTTTTAGAAAATAAACCTAATGTTGTAGGGAAAGGACCTAATTGGCCGTTTGATCTTGATTATTTAACTGATTCAATGAACTATCAGCCTGTTACTACAGAAAATAAAGCTAACAAAATTGCAGGTCCAAAAGAAGCTAATCATAATGCAGGTACACAAGATAATATTAATGCAGGAAACTCTGAAATAGAAGCTGAACCTGCTCAAGAATACTTTGTACTGCCATTATGGTCTTCTTATACTTCAACAGTCAAGAGCTCAGAGGCAAAGAATGGAGATGAAAAGCCAAATGAGGATACTGGTCCAAAGACAAATGAGGAGCCAAAAGATTAGGAGGATCAAGCCTTTTTGGAGGAGATTGAAAAGCTTAAAAACAAGAAAAGGAGGCTAATGATGCAACTGAAGTTTTTAGAAAGGAGTTTGCTCAATGTACTAAGGATTTACTTCTTCAAGCAGGAGCTATTAGAGCTACTAGTACTAACACAGTTAATACTGTTAGCACACCAATTAGTACTGCCAGTCCTTCAAATGTTTTTAGTACTTGTGGACCTGATCTAAACAACAATGACCAAGATGATTCTTAAATACATGCTCTTGAGGATATTTATGACAATCCAAGTGATGGGATTTTCACCAATGCATCTTATGATGATCAGGGTGCAGTGGCTGACTTCACTAATTTAGAAACCACTGTGAATGTTAGTCTTATTCCCACATCAAGGATACACTTCATTCATCCTACAACTCAAATTCTTGGAGATCCAACCTCAGCAGTTCAGACAAGAAGCAAAGTAAACAAAAGTTCTAGAACTCATGCTTTTGTCAACTATATTCAAAAGCAAAGAAGAAATAATCATAAGGATTTCCAGCATTGTTTATTTGCTTGCTTTCTTTCTCAGATTGAACCCAAGAAGATATCTCAAGCTCTTGAAGATGAAAGTTAGGTTGATGTTATGCAAGAAGAGCTACTGCAATTCAAGATTTAGAAAGTTTAGATTCTGGTTGATTTGCCTTTTGGAAAGAGGGAAATTAGGACAAAATGGGTTTACAGAAATAAGAAGGATGAAAGAGGTGTTGTAGTTAGAAATAAGGCAAGGTTGGCACGGTTTGTAAGACCTATTGGGCTTCCTTGGTATATAAAGAGAACCTACGAACTATTTCTATACATACAACGTTTCATCAAATTTCATAGTTAGTATTCTGTAATCCTAGACAGATTATTTGTAATCAAGTTATGTTCGATTCATTGTTCATATTAGCTAGTATAAGTTAGTTTCCGCTTAACTTATTATTGTTTATAGTTCATTGTTTCTCTTCTAGTTAGTTTGGATCTATTCCAAATTGGCTACACCCTTAACAGGTAGAAAGATATATTTAGATTGGGTATCTACATCCCTTGATTAGTAAAATCATTTCCATTTCTGTTATTTACTTTTTTGCTTTCAGTTAATTTAAAAACCATTTTAAATCGTGAACTCTAGATCTTTAGATTCTAGACCGCATTAGCTCTTAGGAAATGACCTGGAGCTTACAAAATCTTAATTTATACACGATTGGGTTTCCGCTAGTGCGTTTGTAGACCATAGGTAGTCGAGTTTTATAAATTTAAAACTTGGTAATATTAAACAAATACGTATCAAGTTTTTGGTGCCGTTGCCAAGGAGCTAAATAGGTTTGAATTTGAGTTTTTGTATATATATTTATTTTAGCATATTTAATTTCTTGTTATTCATGTTTTCTAATGCGGTAGTCGTAGGACTTCAACAAGAAGTTTTACAACTCCCTAGGCAGAGTACATAATCGTTGCAGTGTAGTATAGGCAAGACTCGGGGGTTGCTATCGTTCTCTAGGGGAATTGGTTGGGAAGGCTTGAACAGAGATTAACCAAGATCTACGGGATTGAAAGAAGATTATTTTTGTATTTTTATATTTTATAAAAAGTAGGTAAATCATTGGTTTGAGAGGTTGGTTTGTTTAACTAATTAATAAACTAATTATAATCTAAACTATTGGTGATAACTTTATGATAAAATAATATATTTGCTTAATCATGCATTACACATTAGATTGCTTCTCCTAATCTTGTTACCTTGTCACACTCGTGATGATCTGTGTAAGTATTTCCTAAGTCATGAACGAGTTATACGAACCCGCCGTCTATTTAATATTCCATTAAGGCAACACACAAGTTAGGTAGTATGAAGGACTATTACTATGCCCATAAGAGTATTATTAATCCAATTTAAATATCTTAAGAAGGTGTAACCATATTAGGGGTAATGGTAGTATGAATGGATGTTTCGATGATTTATCTTTCTACCAACTCGCGTTTACCTAGAGTCTATGCCAATTTATATCTTTATGACTTACTTCTTCTATACGCCTAACGCGCACTCATAACCAAGATGTAATAGTAAAAGGATTTACATTCCAACTTCATGCAATCTAATAAGTTAATTCAAAGAGGTTTAGTCTAACAGTTATAAATGAGAGGCAAGTAAATAAAATCAAGCGCAAACAACACATTTAGACATATTGAATGATTAAAGATAGATAATCTACTTGATTAAAACAGGGATTCATGGTCAAGTTTACAATAGGAGTTTGAGGCCCTAAAGTCGGCCTAAAAGTAAAAAAAATATTAGGGTGCGGCTCCCAAGTTTTACTACAAAGTTTCACTCCTAAAATCCTAAATTCGGATTTATTTATATAGAAAAATTGTCGCGACGAAAGGTTCCAGTTTTAGTACGCGATTTTTTTTTTTATGGGGGACCGGTTTTTTAACGAGATAGACTCTTAAAGGTTGATCTTAAGTCAGTATTCCTGACGCTGTCGTCAATTTCCTAATGCCGGTCACTAGATAGATCGCGACTCGTTGCTTTATGCTTGCGACACCATCACACATGTTGGTTCAATCTTTAAGAGTTTTGGTAATGGTCCGTATAGTCTTGTCGGTTTCTTATCCAAATGTGCCCAATAGTCTCGCGTTAATTTCCTCCAAATGTCATCCAAGTGATAAAAAACCTAAAAGCAAACGATTTAAGCACATTAATCTGGGCATATTGAATGATTTAAGGGCGTTGTTTTAAAATATGACCTCGACATAGTGTATAAAATGACACTATCAAATATCCCTACATTGAGATTAGATTATCCTCAGCAGAATGGCTTTTCTACCTAGACAATAGGGAATTTTTCGAGGGCATTTAACCTACTCTCTAAAGCATTTTACAAACTCTACCTTCTAGACCTAGTAATTAAAAGCACGGAATGTATACTAGAACCTCCTCAAATAAAGGTTTGGGATCTTCTTTCACTCGGATGTATAATAAATTTTATAACAACTATGGAACGGAAAATTAACAACTCATTAACTGTATAGGATATAAATTACCATAGGCTTGGTAAGGGATCAAACCTCCAGCGTAGGCGCAAGCATTATTCATTAATTAAAAGACGGTCTTTTTAAAGTGATTGTGGGGTGTACGTTGTAAGATAACAATTAACAGAATACGGAAACGGATGGGATACATTTTGAGGAATTGACTTTTGGCATGTGGAATTTAAGGTTAAAGGGTTTAGCTAATATCTTTATTACGAATACAGTTGGTTGGGTTCACTAATCCAAGAATCAGGACAGATATACAAACTCTACTCAACTCTTCATAATCTCTTTCTTTTCTTTTCTTGACTGCTAATATAATAATGAATAAGAAAATCGGCAACCCATACATTTTTTCACTTTTTTATCTATAGTCTTTTTTCATATACTTTTGCCCTGCCATTGCTTAAACATATAATACATCATAACGATTTATAGAGTCAACCTACATTTGTCGAACTTTTACATACTCGATATTTTACCAATATAACTAATGACCCGATTTAAGGCGGATCATAATAACATGGAGAGAATTTGACAAAACATCATGGGGGTATTGACTTACTTTTCTAAAACATTTTAAATGAATTAAATAACTTACCATGAATCCTAAATCATCCTAAACTGTTATTTACATGGATAAGAAATTAGCAGACCGATGTACTAAATAATTAACTTGGGTTAAAGCAATAATGTACTAAAGGTGAGTACATACAATGTAGGCTAAGGCGATTTGGGTGTCACGATTGGTTTAATGGTTAACAATGCTCTTCATTAATAGTCCGGCTTAACAAAAAATTACGAGAACCATGAAAAAAGGGATGGATCAGAGGGTTCTGTACTAGGGGTTATCCTACATACTAAAAATAAGTGCATGCAAGGGTGTGGGATAGTTATATGATCGGTCTTTTGTGACCTCATTAACCAGTTTCTAAGTTTAATAACATGGTTATTCCTTTTGCCTTTATCTAGCAAATCCTATTACTCACTTAATGCGGGTCTCGGGATTGGCATCATAAAAACAAGTTATAAATTTAAATTACTATTCGGTTCTATACTCATATAATTTAATACTGATACCAATGTTTCTGAAAAAAAGGTGGACAATGGAACATTACATGACACATCCGTAACAATGGAATAGACACATATGACTGCATTTGAATCTTAACTCGAACAAGATAAAGGTATAAACTATCTTGGGTATCAAAAATGGATACCTGAATCCCTAAAGATCTAAAGGCAAACCTCACACTTTTGGGGTGGATTTTTGAGGGTTTTTTGTGCTAGTCATATACATTCCTATCCATGAGACACTATTAATACTCGGTTTTCATCGGTATGTGTCATAAAATTTTAAATTTTGGTCAAAATGACCGTTTATGCTATGTTTTGATATATTACCCATCATTTTAAGGAACAAGCAAATGGAATGAAGGAATAGTTTTTAAGGCTTATTCCCCCTACATTTAAGTTAAACATTGTCCCTAATGTTTTATAGAAGTACCCCATATGATCGAATTAATAAAGGAAAGAAAACAAGTAAAAGAAACTAGATCACCTTTGTTTGCTTAATAATGGAGTAAGAAACATCGCGTTAACTTGTTAAATATCCTCCAATAATTCTTCAATGAAACTTTCTAATATCTTTCCAAGCTTCTTCTCATAAATTTAACCTATAATAAACTACAAGACAATAACACCAAGCTAAAATCGGCAGGTATAGATTTATACAACGAGGTTTAGGGGTTTTGACTCTATGGAAAGCAATAAAGATAGGATGAGAGTAATGATGTAATAATAGGTTTATGCAGGTTTATAAAAGAATTATAAATTTCAAATGTTGTGCAAACTATTTTTTGAAAATACTTGAAAATTTTAAATTTTTCTATAGCTGGGCTCATGATGCCGTCAGGATATATCTTGATGCCATCTCCAGCCTCTGAGAAAAAATTCTTTTTGTTTTCTTTGAAAAAACTTCATGCACCGCGTTTTATAAAGTTATTTCATGTATGAATTTACTTGCATGAAACCTGAGATAAGTAATACATTTTATGAATCGAACTGACGCGAATTAATCTAAACAATTTATTTATTATGTTTGAATTGGTTCTTAAAAACCGAATATTTCCCTTATACCTATTTTGTTGCAAAATACCTTTGATTGAAATTATGACGAGGTTAAAGACAAAGAAAAGAATGATTACATAAATGATGAATTCAAACATAAAAGAATAAACGAGAAGAATTAAAACACAAGACATTCTGAATATGCAGGAAAAATAAATATTGGGTTGCCTCCCAAGAAGCGCTTTTCTTTATTTATGAGTCTTGTAGCTAGACTCGAAGTCACACGTCCCTACGTGACTTCTCCTTTGTTTCTTTTGGCCTTGATGGCTATCAAGCTCCGAATGGCTCTACATACATTTTTATCATGCTTGTATTTGGGTCTTAAATCTAAGCTATCAGAGTAGTGGGTTTTTTTTACTATCATCATCGTCACTTTTGATGACAAAAGGAGGTATGCGATCAATTTTTATGTTTGTAAAATCTATGTGTTTGAACATTTCCATCTTGTGTGGCATTTTAAACACAATTTTTTCCTTATCTTTTTCAAACGATATTGTTTCTTCCTCCCTGTCGTAAACGAGCCTGGTTGCTTCCACGAATGGTTTTCTGAATACAACTGACCCTAGGTCATGATCTATGGCACTGGTGGTATCCTCAAGCACCACGAAGTCACATTTGTAAGTGAATTTCCCACCAAAAACTTTTAACCCCTTAACTCTCCCCACAAAATTGCAAATTTTCTTAGGGTTTGATGGTTTCCTCCTTGGCTCTAACCTTTTTCTTGTGATCCAATTATAATGAAGCCTAAACATTACATTGATTGGTGATTCCATATCTAAATAGGCTTGATTTTTGTCAAAGTGGCCAATCATGCAAGAAAATTTAACGTTATTCAAGTTCCCGGTCCCAATCTTGGCCTTTACCCATAGGGGTCGAGGGTTTAAAGCCATTCATGATACCTTAATTCTTTCGTAGTGGGGAAAGTGTCAAAGTGTTCCAGGCTATCTTCCTCTTCTTCATCGATTTCTTCTTCAGTTTCTTTCTCGAACTCCTCTTCGCTTTCCACTATCATCTCGTGATCCTTGTACTCGGTTGTACTGGACTTCACATTTCCCTCTTCCTTAGCTTCATCTTCTTAATTTAGAATAAACGATTGAATTAACGAAGTGAACACGTTTTGGGGATGAAGGGTTTCTGTTGGGAATTATATTTGAGTTGATAAGATAAAACATATGAAAGATAAGGGACATAAAAGACAAAGGAGGAATTCTTCAAAAGATAGGAAGATTCTGAAGATAAACTTAAATGATTAAAAGATTTATTAATATCTTTATTTGTTCTTATCCTTTGTAAACCTAATATCTCTATTATATAAAGAGATACAGGTCATTAGGTTTAGGTGTACAAGTCGTGAGTTCCATAGTGTACCTAAACGTGCGTGTGTGTATGTATTCCAGGCGTTGAGATGTAGACGCCATATGTTAGGTTTAGCCTCAAGGATCTTATGATTCCTGTTACAGTTCATTGATGTAACCTTATTATTCTGATCAAATAATATTGGGGCTTGGAATGTTTGGTAAAACCTTGTTCATAACATTGTTCTTTATGTATTAATTCCGCTGTGCAAATATATTATCAATGTTATTATATCCTAGATGGGTTAAACGGTCCTAGAAGATTATCAATGTTTTTGGGTGTGGTCATCACTCAAGAAGACTTAAATTTAAAATTTCTGAGAAGCTTGCCTCCTGAGTGGAATACTCATGTTGTAGTCTAGATGAATAAGGCTAATATTGAAACAATGACCATTGATGATTTGTAAAACAACTTCAAAATTGTTGAACAAGATGTAAAGAAATCTGTTGGTGCAAGTAGTGGTGCTCAAAACTTAGCCTTTATGCCTGCTCCAAGCACTAGCAGTACTAATGATGTTAATATTGATAATCCTGCATATGAAGTTAGTATTGTTAGCCCTAATATTAATACTGCTTGTCTTCAAGTTAGTACTGCTAACTTCAGTGATAATACTGTGTATGCTTTCATGGTTGAGAATCCCAATGGTTCTAATCTCCTACACCAGGACTTAGAGCAAATTCATGAAGATGATTTGGAAGCAATGGATTTGAAGTGGCAGCTCTCTCTGCTAAGTATGAGGGCAAAGAGGTACTATCAGAGGACAAGCAAGAAGATTTTCATTAATGCTAATGATACTGCTGGGTATGATAAAACCAAGGTAGAGTGTTTCAACTGTCATAAGCTGGGACACTTTGCCAGGGAGTGTAGAGCACCAAGAAGCAAGGAAGGTCAGTTTAGAAATCAAGACAACACCAGGAAGCAAGAAAACAATGAAGACACGTCTTCAAAGGCAATGTTGGCTATAGATGGTGTAGGTTTTGATTGGAGTGACATGGCAGAAGAACAAGTTCAGACAAACATGGCTCTAATGGCGTTTTCAGACTCAGAGGTATACACTGATAAAACTTGCTCTAAAATTTGTCTGAAAAACTATGAAACTCTTAAGAAACAGTGTGATGATTTGATTGTTAAGCTTAATCAAACTGAATTTAAAACAGATACTTATAAAATAGGTTTAGCAACAGTAGAAGAACAACTTATCACATATAGGAAGAATGAGGTTCTTTTTAGTGAAGAAGGTGCAATTCTTAAAAGAGATGTACCTTGTAAAGACTATGAAATAAATGTGCTTAAAAGTGAGTTTGAAAAAGTTAATCAAGAAAAAGATGGCATTTAATTTAAAATTGAGAAATTTGATAAGGCCTCAAAAGACTTAGATCAGTTGTTAGGAAGTTAGATAACTGACAAAAGTAAAAAGGGTTTGGGGTATAGTGCAGTTCCTCCACCTCATCCTTTAATCTATAATAGACCTAAAAATCTTGATCTGTCTTATTCTGGTCTTGATGAATTTAAAGAGCCTGAATTCAAAGGGTATGGTACTAAGAATAGTGAGCAAGAGTCTAATGTTGTTTGTGATAAAAAAATCAGATGATTCTAAGGAATGTTAATACTGCTCACCCCAAATCTATAGTTCTTAGTGCTAAATCAATGTCACATTTTTCTAAATAAGCACAATCAGCTGCTAAGAGGCCCTTTTATAAGCAAACAACATTAACTAGAAGATCTGTGCATACTGCAAAGAGACACTATTATACTCAAAGGCCCAGAGCAGTTAATAATGCTAGGTCATGTACAAGACAAGTTAATGCTATTAGGAAAAAAGGGGTAAATGCTGTAAAGACCTCAGCATGTTGGGTTTGGAGACCTACCAAACCTAATGGTGCATCACTTGCTTTTAAAAGACATAACTATATTGATGCACGAGGCAGATCCAAGTTAGTAATGGCTTGGGTCCCCAAAGGAATCTAATTTCCTTATGTTTATGTGCAAGGCAAGCCACAACAAGATGATAAAGGATTTGTTGACAGTGGATGCTCAAGGTACATGACTGGGAACATAACTTATCTCTCAGATTTTAAGGAATTTGATGGAGGTTATGTTACATTTAGAGGAGGAGCTCATGGTGGTAGAATATCTGGTAAAGGAACACTTAAAACTGATAGCCTTGATTTTGAAGATGTATACTTTGTTAATGAGTTAAAATTTAACCTTTTTAGTGTCTCACAGATGTGTGACAAAAAGAAGTATGTCCTTTTTACTGACACTGAATGTCTTGTCTTATCTCCTAAGTTTAAGTTGCCTAATGAAACTCAGATACTTCATAAAATTCCTAGAAAAGACAATATGTACAGTTTTGATATGAAGAACATTGTTCCTAAAGAGAGTTTGACTTATCTTATTGAAAAGGCTACATTAGATGAATCAATGCTCTGGCATAGGAGTCTTGGTCATATTAATTTTAAAAACATAAATAAGCTTGCCAAGGATAATCTTGTAAGAGGATTGCCTACAAAACATTTTGAAAATGACCAAACCTGTGTTGCTTGTCTTAAAGGGAAGCAACACAGAGCTTCTTGTAAGTCCAAAGTTCTGAATCCAATTACTAAGCCTTTGTTTAAGCTACATATGGATTTGTTTGATCCAACCTTTATGAGTAGTTTAATGCATAAGAAGTATTGCTTAGTAGTCACTGATGATTATAACAGGTTTACATTGGTTTTCTTTTTAACAACTAAGGATGAAACCAGTAAGATCCTTAAGAAATTTATCAAAGAAATAGAAAACCTAGTGGATAGGAAAGTGAAAATAATCAGGAGTGATAATAGAACAGAGTTTAAGAACAAAGTTATGGATGATTTTTGCAGAGAAAAAGGTATTAAGAGAGAATATAGTGTAGCTAGGACTCCTCAGCAAAATGGTGTTGCTGAGAGGAGGAATAGGACACTCATTAAGGCTGCTAGAACAATGTTAGCTGACTCTAAGTTACTGATTGCGTAATTTTATACACCTAAAATATAATATAAAATAATATAATCCCGAGAGTAATTAAGAAAGTTACCAAGTTACCTTG